>APFE031368729.1:0-19608 GCA_000404065.3 Pinus taeda
AGTGACAGAGATAGCAGATTTATGGGAGGTTTTTGGCAAGAGCTTTTTCGATTGGTGGGGACCAAACTTACACCCGACAATAGTTATTATTCGCAGACTGATGGCCAGTCAGAGATAGTGAAATAGTGGCTAGAAGGCTATTTGCTAAACTATGTCAAATGGAAACAGTGCACATGGGTCAAGTGGCTCCATCTCAGGGAGTGTTGTTACAACACCGCCTATCATATGTCCATTGGTATGTCACCTTTTCATGCACTTTATGGTTATGATGTTTTAACTTTCACTCACATCTTTTTTGGAGACAGTCGGGCCCGAGGGGCCAAAGATTGGATATAGGAAATCCAGGATATCGTTAGAGCCCTCAAGGACAAACTATAGACAGCAGAAAACCAGCAGAAGATATATGCAAACAAGCACAAAGTTGAGAGGCATTTTGAGGTTGGGGACTTAATCTTTGTTAAAATTGGCAACTAGGGCCAAACTCCATGTGAGTCATATTATTAATGGAAGTTGATATTTTTCTTGGATCCCTCTCATCGAGAGGTGTAGGATTGATCTAAATATCATCCGATTCCGATAATTATTCATGGAGATATGAATTTATTTGTGTTATGGGACAATTCGTCAAGGTCGGCCAACAACCAACTGCGGGAACTGCTCGGAACTGCAGAAACTACCAAGAAAAGCCGGAACTGACGGAACTTTCAGGAATAGCTAGAATTCCCAGAACTACAGGAACCATCGGAAACTGCCGGGAAAAGCCGGAACTGCCAAAACTGTCGGGAATAGCCGGAATAGCCAGAATTCTAGAACTGCCGGAACTGCCGGGAATTGCCGGAACTATCGGATATAGCCAGAACTGTCAGCACTGCTGGGAATAGTCGGAATTGCCAAGAACAGCTGGAACAGCCAGGAAAGCTGACACAGAGGGTAGAAGCAGAAACTGCTGGGAACTGCCGCGAAAAGCCAGAACTGTCGGAACTGCTGGGAATAGCCGGAATTGCCGGAACTATCGAAACTACCGGGAACAACCGAAATTGCCGAAATTGCCGGAATAGCCAGAGCATTTGTCTCCGAAGGAGAGCAGCATGCAAGGGACAACTAACTAACATTGGGACAGTTGTATGGTACTTAGCAGCAAATACACCAAGCATGCAATGTTACAGCTAGCATGCAGGGGACAGTTAGCATGCAAAGGACAACAAGCATGCTAGGGACAACAAGCAAGCTAGGGGCAACAAACAAGCAAGATGCAGCGAGCGCATAAGTCAGTATGACAACATGGCGCAACAATGGCACATAATGCAGTACAGTGACAGGTACAGTCATGATTAATGAAGCATGATGAGATGCAACATGGTGCAGCACGGTGAGGTGTAGCATGATGACGAAATGCAACATAACGATAGGTGAAGGAGTCACCTTGGAGAATCAGTTGAAGCAGCATGTCTTCAACTGATCTCATGTATCATCTTCTTAGAGATGATCTATGCTCTTATCTAGATAAGTCAAAGTGTTGACTTCTGCTGTAAACGTACTATCTCTCTCTCTCTGCTGAACTATTAAGAAGAATTGATCAAGGGTTTCCCCACATTGGGGTTTGTCCCTGGCTAGCGCCACATCTTGTCTTGTGTCCTCTTGTCTTGTCTTGTCTTCTACGATTTATGTTTATGTTCTATCTGTAGTTTACTTTAATGCTCATGTGATTGCTAATCTGGAAAAGATATTGAGCTAACTATGAAAATTGAAATAAATTGCTCTAAGCATAGAACATACCTAAAATTAACAGTCTTCTTACGTCTTCAACCATACAAGCAGTCTATGCTCAAGCAAAAGGGGGTTGCGAAGCTTAAGCCTCGCTTCTATCAGTCGTACAGGGTGATCAGGCATGTTGGGGAGCTTGCTTATTTTAGTTTTTTTAGCATCGGATGTTTTCTAGCCACTAAATTTTGTGGAGAGGCTAGAATACATCAAATCTCCAAAACCCAGAAATGGTTTCTAGAAATTCTACCTCAAGATGACTTAATTAGATTATTAGTCATTTTTTAAAATATTTCCTAAGTCTAAACTAGGGAATATGACTAATTAATCAGAATTAATTAAGTCATGGTGTGAATGTTCTAGAAACTCACATAGATCGACAGGGAAATAATCTAGGCCATCGATTATGTTTTAATCTTGGTCGTTGGTGCTCCAACAGAAGATTATAAGAAGAAGTTGATGGGTAGATGGAGAACACACTTGTGCAGTTACTCAGTTGCCCAGATAGATCGATTTTCTTAGTGGCAGTGATTCAGCAGAGGAGATAGAGCTAGAGGGTGAGTAGCAAGTGAGAGAGAGAGGGTAGCAGTAGGAGTCTGGAAGGCAGATTTCCGAATTCAGGCAGAGGCAGCATGAGGGAGAGCGTATTCCACAAAAGCACTGTGCAGAGAGTGATGTAGAGGCACCAGCGTATGGGCAGAGGGTCCATCTCTTGGTCACAAAGTTGCTGTGGAGAGAGAAATTTCTTATAGAATTTCTCTCAGTATTTTTTCTGTCTAAATTGTCAGAATTCTTGTACTCAGATTTACTGCTGAAAATTAATAAGAAAACCCACATCTGCTGCACCAGTTTTCCCACATTGGGTTTTTCTGGGGACAATTGTCCAAAAATAACTGTGTTAATGTTTTCTACGTGTGTGCTAGAATTTCTCTATTTCCAGCATTTTATTTTCCGCAGTAATTTATTGTGAAAATTGCAATAGTAAATTTATTCGATATTTGATGAAGCAAATAAACTGCATAATATATTTGACAGTTAGAAGAATATTTTTCATTTATTTCAATAGATGAATTTTCCACATGGTATCACTATTCAATGTAAGGAACAATTCAAATCCCCAGAGGGCAGCGTAGTCTCTTGGCTAGGAAGCCGTAATTCTTGAGGAAAATCAATTTTTTTGAGAGAGCGACAAAAAAACTTGATTTCTCCATATCAAGAAAGTCTGAAGGTAGAGGAAGCAGACCCATATTTTATTGCGGAGAAGATCTCTTGCTGGATGCAACAATTTTTACAGCAGTTTGCTGAGCAAATTCAGCATCGAGAGAAAACAGAAATAACACAAAAAATTATGGACAGAATTAACAGTCATGATGATTCAAATTTATCTCCCAGATTGGAGGATGAATTTTCTTGCTTATCAGGATCAGCTTCACCTGGTGTCTGGTATATAGATAGTGGAGCTTCAACTCATATGACAGGAATTAGAGAATATTTCTCTAGCTATCAAGAAGAGCAGATGGACTTCCAAATCACTATGGGAAACATAACTAAATGTACTACTATAGGGAGAGACACTATAGAGTTTAAGAGGGAGTCAGGAGCCAACACCAGTGCTACTAATGTATTGCATGTGTCTGAATTGGGTATGAACCTAATTTAAGTGTCCCCGTTGCAAGACAAGGGGTATGATGTACACTTCGCAAGGAAGAAAGTGTATGCCAAACACTCAAGCTGGAAAAAGGCGAAACAAATTGGAGCTCGAAGCAACAGATTATACAGGTTGCAGCTCGATTCTCCAATGGCACTAATAGGCAGTGACAGTAGCAGTGGAAAGGAGTTGAACGAATTATGGCAAAGGATGGGGCATTTAAACCATGGAGCAATCAAAATGCTCAGAGAAACTGTAACAAGAGTTCCAGTTCTCAGTACGGAGCACGATGATGTATGCAGAGGATGTGTACTAGGGAAGTACGCGTTGGTAGCATTCCCGAGAAGTGACAACAGAGAATATGGCGTGTTAGGACTGATACACTCAAATATTTGTGGCCCTATGTCCACTAGATCTCTTAGTGGTGGCAAATACTTTCTCACCTTTATTGATGACCATTCCAGAAAGACCTGGATCTATTTCTTAAAGACTAAAGATGAGGTCTTTGATAGGTTTAAAGAGTTTAAGGCACTCATAGAGAACGCAATAGGGAAGAAGATCAAGGTGCTTCACTCGGATAATGGTGGAGAATACTTTGATAAATATTTCACAAATTTCTACGTGAAGGAAGGCATCAAAAGGGAATGGACAACTCCATATAACCCTCAACAGAATGGAGTAGCAGAGTGGAAAAACAGAACAATAATTGGGGCTATGAAGGCTATATTGTATGATCAAGATCTGCCCAAATTTATATGGGCATAGGCATATAACACAACAGTGTACATTCAGAACAAAACTCCTCATAGAACATTGAGGAAGAAAACACCAGAAGGAGTCTTCACAAGAAAGAAGCTTGAAGTAAGTCACTTGAGGACTTTTGGGAGTGTATTTTACTGCCACGTGCCAGATGAAAAATGCAGTAAATTGGATCAGACTGCAGAGAAGGGGTTCATCATCAGGTATAGCGAGACCTCAAAGGCATACGGGATCTACATTCCTAGCAGTAGGAAGATTGTAGTGAGACGAGATGTAAAGTTCATGAAGGACAGAGCTTTTAGGAGATCTCGAGACACGCTTGCAGGTGATCAAAATCAATCGACAGAAGTTCCGTTAGTCTAGTAGCAGGGAAAGCTAGTGTGACTAGCAGGTGGACAGTCACAGGGATCAAGTACAGTGACTAGTACCAATATTTCCTCAGGGGTAGGAGATCCGGGGATTTCTCAGCAAATGGAGTAGCAGGAACAGGAGGAGGAACTCATTGAACCTCCCACCACCAGTGGTGGAGTAAGCAGGGAAGTTCGTCAGACATTGAGAGATGTAGAGGAGATTATCGAAACTTCTAGGATAAACAAGAGGCCGCATAGGCAACCTAATAGATATCAAGCCTTGGTAACTCAAGTTGCAAAACCCTCTAACTTTTAGGAAGCCACACAGCATCAGGTGTGGGTGGATGTCATGGTAGAAGAGTATCGTTCTATCATGACAAATAATGTTTGGGAGGTAGTGCCGAGGCTAGAAAAAAGATCAGTTGTAGGTTCCAAATGGATCTACAAGATCAAGTACGCTATAGATGGCAGTGTAGATAAGTGCAACGCTAGGTTCGTGGCAAAGGGGTATGCACAGAAAAAAGGAATAGACTACGAGGAGACCTTTGCCCCAATCACCACTTATACCTCTATCAGATCTGTTATATCCCTAGCAGCTCAGATGGGATGAGAGATTCACTAGATGGATCATGGACGTCAAGACAACATTCTTGAACAAGGTGATAGAAGAAGAGATGTATATAGAATAGCCTGAACGCTTCGAAACTCATGAGAAGCGCACTCTTCTGTGCAGGTTGAAGAAAGCCCCATATGGGCTCAAGAAGACACCCAGGGTGTGGTATGGTCAAATTAACAGTTACTCACAACAGATGGGATCAGTCAAGAGTGATGCAGATCCCAAACTCTACTATTTGATGGTAGAGGACGAGCCATTCATTATAGTTTTGTATGTAGATGATCTCTTTTTGACAAGATCATCAGGGCTCATAAAATACTGCAAGAGAAACCTTGCAGCAGAATTCGACATGAACGATATGGGGTTGATGCACTATTTTCTAGGATTGGAATTTTGGCAGAAGAATGGGGAAATCTTCCTTGGGCAGGGGAGATATGCTACAGATATTCTGAAGAGGTTTAGAATGTAGGATTGTCGGCCCATGACTACACCCATGATCGCCAATTGGAAGAAGATAGATGCATCAGGGGACAAGAAATCTGACCCCACCTTGTATAGACAACTCATTGGGTCTCTCATGTATCTGGTCAACACTAGGTCAGACATTTGTTTCACTGTCAATACCATTAGTCAGTTCATGGTTGAGTCGAAAAGGGTACATTGGGCAGCAGCAAGCCATATTCTGAGGTATGTGCGCAGCATAGTTGGGTATGGGTTGAAATATACAAGAGGAGATGATGTCAGATTATGTGGATTCATAGATGTAGATTGGGCAGGGAGTTCAATGGACTGAAAAAGTGCCTCTGGGTACGGCTTCAGCGTTGGATCAACGATGATTTCTCGGTGTAGCAAGAAGCAGAAGTCAGTAGCACTGAGCTTAGCAGAAGTAGAATATATGGCAGCCAACACAACTACGTGCGAAGCTATATGGCTTAGGAAGTTGCTCGTGAGCTTGTTCAGGCAGAGGATGGAAGCAACCAATGTCTACTATGATAATCAGAGTTGCATAAAACTCTCTGAGAATCCATTGTTTCATGACAGGTCGAAGCACGGAGATATCAGATGTCATTTCATCAGAGACTGTGTACAACGTGAGGCAGTCCAGCTACAGTATGTTCCCATAGGAGATCAGGTAGCAGACATACTCACGAAGGATTTAGGGAGAGCTAAGTTCATCCAGTTCAGGGAACAAATGGTTATGGCGGACAACCCGTTTCAGTAGCAAATACTGGGTACCTTAGATGGTTCTCAATTACAAATGTTGCAGTTGCAGCAGCAGCAGCTGAGAGGGAGTTGCGGTGCAGATGCAGTGTTGGCAGCAATTCAGTAGGGTCAGCAGCAGCATAGATGCAGCGTATATCAGAGTTGTGCAGTGGTTAGTGGGTAGCAGCAACCAGACATCAACAGCGTAACAGGAGATGATGCAGAGACAGGGTGTTATTTTAGTGGGTTGCAGCACTAGAACACATTCCTCGCTAAGAGGGAGTGTTAGTTTTTGTAGCATCGGATGTGTTCTAGCCACGAAATTTTGTGAAGAGGCTAGAATACAAGAGATCTCCAAAACCCAAAAATTGTTTATGGAAATTCCACCTAAAGATGACTTAACTAGATTATTAGTTATTTTTTAAATATCTCCCAAGTCTAAACTTAGGGAATATGACTAATTAATCAGAATTAATTAAGTCATGGTGTGAATGTTCTAGAAACACACAAGGATCGGTGAGAAAATAATATGGGCGATCGATTATGTTTTAATCTTGGCCATTGGTGCTCCAACAGAAGATTATAAGAAGAATTCAATGGGTAGATGGAGAACACACCAATGTAGTTACTCATCTTCCCAGGCAGATCGATTTTCTCAGTGATTATGATTCAGTAGAGGAGGTAGAGCCAGAGGGTGAGTAGTAGGTGAGAGAGAGAGGGTAGCAGCAGGTATCCAGAAGGTAGATTTCTAAATTCAGGCAGAGCCAGCATGAGGGAGAGCGTATTCCACGAGAGCACTGCGCAGAGAGTGACACGGATTCACTAGCGTATGGGCAGAGGGTCCATCTCTTGGTCAAGAAGTTGGTGTGGAGAGTGAGAAATTTCTTATAAAATTTCTCTTGGTATTTTTTCTCTGTCTAGATTGCCAAATTTCTTGTACTCATATTTATTGCCAAAAATTAATAAGAAAACTCTCATCTACTGCACCGGTTTTCCCACACTGGGTTTTTTTGGGGAAAATTGTCCAAAAATAATTGTGTTAATGTTTTCTATGTGTGCTATAATCTCTATATTTCTAGCATTTTATTTTCCGCAGTAATTTACTGTGAAAATTGCAGTGGTAAATTTATTCGATATTTGCCGAAGCAAATAAACTGCATAATCTATTTGACAGTTAGAAGAATATTGTTCTGCTATTGCAATAGATGAAATTTTCATAGCGTATGAGTTGGAGCTTCCACGGGGAGCAAGGTACACAATGTGTTCCATGTGTCTTCCCTGAAAAAGGCCTTGGAACAACAAGTTACAGCTGCGACAGAATTACCACCCTTAGACGATGAGGGGAATTTAGATTTGGTTCCAGAGGCTACTTTAGAGGTGAGAGAGAGGAAGCTTAAAAATGGATTCATCAGAGAGTTCCTAGTTAGATGGAAGGATTTGTCACAAGAAGATGCCACATGGGAGGGAGAAGAAGTGTTACAACATCCGACATTACAGTTGCTTGAGGACAAGCAAACTTTGGGCAGGGAGGACTATAATATGTTTACCCTAATAAATAAAATTTTGCTAAGCAATTCTCATTTTTTCATTTTTGACATTTTGGTGTCTTGTGGACTTAGGAAAAGTGGGTGAGTAAATCCCACTACATTTTTTGAGGAAAGAAGGTTGTGCGCATTAGAGAAAAAGGTGAAATTAGTTGGCCAGTGGAAAGTGGAGACCACAAGGAAGGGAATTCAAACCACATGGAGAATTCGAACTAGAGGAGAGAGGAGAGAGGAAAAGGATGTTCGAACTAGTGGAGTTGGGGGGCACCAAGGGAGAAGGGAGCAACATCTATAAATAGCAAAAGGGAGCTTCATTTTTGCATCTTTTGTCCATCTATTTCATGAAATCAAACTCTCTCTTGGAGTTGTTGAGCACAAGAAGAGAAGTGTTGGTTAGCACAAGAGTTTCAAACAAAAATCTCCCTCATTTCAGTGAAATTCGAGTGTCTCCCTAGTGAGGAAGTTGTAGAGTCTACTTTAGGGCTTCCACAAAGATTATTGTAGGTATTTCCACTCAGTTTTGCATGTGGCTAGGGCGTAAAAGTCAATTCACACTTCCCATTTGGATCAACTATAGGTGGTCTCTAGTTCCAGGTTTTTGCAGAGGCATTCTTCCTAATTGAGGCCGGCGTTTTAGAGTATTTTGCAGAGTTGAGATTGAGGCTATTGCAAGGGTCGAATTTCCCCTAATTTTGCCGTGCGCAAAGCTCACTAATAGAGGTCTACGCAGGAGTGAGGGGAAGCTACTTTTGTAGCAGGATTGGGCTAGGGAGAAAGCTAAATTTTGGAGGAGAATTTACGTGGAATTTTGGTAGAATTTGTGAAATTTTCAATCTATTACAGCAATTGGAAATTAGTCTTCTAACTGATTAAGAATTAAGTGCAGTTTATTTGCTATGGAAAATAACGAATAAAATCACAACGGCAATTTTCACCATCAAAATGTTGGAAACTGAGAAATATAGAGCACACAGACAAAAATATGACAGTTATTTTTGGACTTGACCCCGAAAAAACCCAATGCGGGAAAATCAGTGCAGCATATGAGGGTTTTATTATTATGAAGTGATGAAATTTCTAAGTACAATAAAATGAACACCAAACTGGCAATCCTTTGTGAGAGAAATACTGGAAACATTTCTGAGGGAATTTCATCCTCCTCCACAAGCAATCCTAGCTTAGTCTGGGCACTCGAACTGGTTAAATCGAACCCCTCTGCGTAGCTTCTGCGCAAGCCTAGATCTATCACGAATCTGCCTCTGACTAATTGTTTCTCCTCTGGAAATGATCCTCTGGTCCTCTAGAAAAATATTCTTCCTCCTGGCAACTGAATCCACCTCCTGCTCAACAAAATCTTACTGTCTCAATGAGGCTTTGCGCAGCCTCCTAGCGAATAAACTTGGCCTCCTCTCACTGCCTCTTCAAAACTGTAAAACTTCCTCCGAACTTACTGTCTTTGCGTCCACTCTGTGGCTCGAACTTCTCTCTATTGAAGCACTGCAGTTGGAAAACTCGATCTTTGCCAAGGAACTCGACCTCTAGTATATATAGCTCCAACCCCGTCGACCTTTTCTTATAATCTCTTGTTGTCTCACCAACGACCATGATTAAATCCTCACGATAGCTAAGATCATCTCTAAGTCGATCCATGTGAGTTTCTAGAGAAATCTCACCTTTCTCAATTAATTCATGTTAATTAATCAATTTTCCTAAGTTAGACTTAGGAAATATTTAACTATTGACTAATTAAATTAATTGAGCCATCTCTATGTGTTTTCTCTTGAAACCTTTTCTAGGTTCTGTAGCTCTTGTGTTTCTAAGCCTCTCTGACCAAAATTCAAGACTAGAACACCTGTCCGATGCTATAAAACTCAACACTCCCTCTTACTGAGGAAGGTGTTCTACCACTGTCTCATAACATCTACTCCCATACATGTTGTTGATGTCTAATAAATGTGACTAACTACCACTACCCACAAACTACTACGCAAATTTGATTCATCTGCTACTATGAGCTAAACCAATCCTGCATTCGCACTGTTGTCGACACTGCACTATACCATCTGTATTGCTACCAACTATAATCTGTGTTGCAACTGAGCTCATGTTGTTGCTGTTGCTACAACTACTGCAACTGAGAACTAAATCTCTGTATCAACTGTATCCATAGACTACAACTGTCTCCTAAGTCACTGACTACTACCAGTATCTACACTATCCACTAAGTACGTCTACATTGCAACTGCATTGTGCCCCTCAACATCTAACTGCAACTAGTACTGCCACTGTCCCTCAAGAACGGACTGCACCATCTGACACAGATCCATATGCTACTGAATAATATGGGCCTATGTAGCAAAGGTATTGATCCATGAGGAAGAATTTGTCCGACGGTACCCTCAAGGGATCTTGCCCAGCTTTGCGTAACTATGAATTCTAGAGCTCAATGTCTCCCCACCTCTCTCCTGGAGGTATAGCTGCATACAAAGCGAAGTCTTCCTCCAATCTATAGAACAATTAAGCAATCTCTGTCAAAGCTGCTACCTACTCCTACTTCTCCTTCTTGTCCTTCCTCTGAGGACACTGAGTACTGTAGTGACCGAACTCACCACACGTGAAGCACTTCATCTTTGACAAATCATTTTTCTTCTTTTCTCCTCCCTATGAGCCTTGTCTCTGGATGGGACCTTTCTTTGCCTTTTCCTTTGATGCAACGACTACGTTCTCCACCTCCTTGGTACTCTTTGATCCTCTATTGCTGCCACCGAGACTACTCTTGAATAGAGAAACTCGCATCTCCTCCTACATGAAATCTGACCACAATCGATCCCAACCAAGTAGTTGATCTCGTCTAGTAATGCCTTGGATGAAAGTGGCCCACTCCTCTATGAAACCATTAATAGCTACACACACAAGTTCAACTTCTTGTGGTGTCTCTCCAACTGCGGCAAGCTCATTTTGAATATCCTGAATCCTAGTAAGGTATGGAGAAACTCCTCCCTTCTACATCCTAGTGGTTCTCAGCTTCTCCTTTAGTAGCAACTTCTAATTCTCGGAAAGATTCTAGTATAGTGTTGCGAGAGCATCCCACATTTCTTTGGTCATATATAATCTCAAACCCCATCAAGGATCAACCACTTCACCTTGGCTATCTTCTTATTGTAGTTTTCTAGTTGTTGTGGGTCTGTTGGTATGGCTACAACTCCTTCTGTGTATGTCTTCAGACCAAACTCATCCAGCATAAAAGCCATCCTAGCCTTCTAGATACAATAGTTGGATGCACCATCTAACCTGTCCTGATCACGAAGTCCTGCTGAGGCCATTTCTACAAACCTCACAGCTGGGAAAATAAACAGGAATCTCCTCCTTCCTGCTTGGTTGCTAGCACTATTACTCACACTCCCTCCTAGAATGCGCAGATCTGCCTACTTTTGCTACCAGCAACTCGAAATCACAGATTTCCTCCTATAGACAAGATTTGGAAACCCCTTGAGAAAGAATCCCTTAGTGTGTGTAATTTCTATCCCACTTGACACTAATCTGATACTGCAATCATTGCTACAAATCAATTATTCCCAGATCAATAATCTGCTCAGCAAAAAAAAATATTGATCATCTCACCTACTGCTTACAGGAATTGCTCCTGGGCACTTTGAATTTTCCTACAACCTGGCACTGTAAAAATCGAACCCTTTCCCGACAACTTTCACTGCCTAGCTAGCTCTGTACAATCCTGGAAAACAAATTGCCACACTCCCTCTAAACCTAGACGATTTCTTCCTTCCGCCTTTGAGCTTCCCGTCTGATCATTTTTTCTCTGATACCATGTGAAATTTTCAATGTATTGTAGCAACTGGAAATTATTCTTCTAACTGATTAAAAATAAAGGACACTTTATTTGCTACGAAAAATAATGAATAAAATCACAACTGCAACTTTCACCATAAAAACATTGGAAAAATAAAATGTTGGAAACTGAGAAATATAGAGCACACGCAAAAAAATATGACAGTTATTTTTGGACAATTGTCCCCAGAAAACCCAATGTGAGAAAATCGGTACAGCAAATGAGGGTTTTATTATTATGTAGCAGTCAAATTTCTGAGTCCAATAAAATGAAAACCAAATTGGCAATCCTCTCTGAGAGAAATACTGCCAAACTTTTTGAGGGAATTTTACCCCCGTCCACAAGCAATCCTAGCTCAGTCTGGCCATGTGATCTGGCTAACTCAAACCCTTTTGTGTAAGCCTAGCGTAGTCACTCACACACATTGCCCGAATCTTCCACGAATTTGCCTCTAACTGACTGTTGTTTTTCTGGGAATGATCCTCTAGACCCCTGTAAAAAAAATCCTGGCTCCCGACACCTGAATCCAACTCCTTCTCAGCAAAATCTAATTGCCTCAATGAGGCTCTGTGCCAGCCTCTCGCAACCTCCTGGAGAATAAACTCAACCTCCTCTCACTGCCTCTCCGGAACTGGAAAACTTCCTCCGGACTCCGTCTCTGCCTCTCACTATCTCTGTGTCCCCTCTCTGGCACGAACTTCTCTCTGTTGAATCACTGCAGTTGGGAAACTCGATCTCTGCCGAGGAACTCGACCTCTAGTATATATAGCTCCAACCCCATCGACCTCCTCTTATGATCTCTCGTTGGCTCACCAATGACCATGATTAAATCCTCATCGATGACTAATATCATCTCTAGGTCGATCCATGTGAGTTTCTAGAGAAATCTCACCTTTCTCAATTAATTCTTGTTAATTAATCACTTTTTGTAAGTTAGGAAATTTTTAATTATTGACTAATTGACTTAATTGAGCCATCTCTAAGTGTTTTCTCCAAAAATGTTTTCTGGGTTCTGGAGCTCTTGTGTTTCTAAGCCTCTCTGATTAAAGTTGAGACTAGAACACCTATTCGGTGCCACAAACTCAACAACATTCCAACATTAGTTTGGAGCAGATTTGAGTAGAGAAACTTTAGTAGTGCATTCAGCTAGCAGTCTGTGCAACTCATACTTTTTGGGGCTCTCCAGATCAACTGGAATTAGCCCTATATCTTTCTGGGTTTTGTTGGAAATGTTGTGAGGAGCTTCGGCCTAATTTTTCATAATTTTCTGAGCAGTTTTGAGGGAAAAAAATCCAGTTCTTCAACAATAGCAAAAATTTTTGGGCAGTGCATGCTTCATGTTTGAGACATTTCCAGCACTTCGGTCTCCACATTCTCACCTGGAATTTGCATTGCTTGCAGAAGCAAGCCCAAGTTATATTGGTCTTACTCTATTGTACCCAATTTCCAATAGTATTAATCAAATGACTCAGATTTCTTACCTAGATTTCATGGTTTACTGATTGTGCATGCATGATTCAAATTTTTTTGTTGTAGTAAGTTGTGCATGTCTTTGATTTTCACTATTATTTCCTAGTTGGAATATGTTGTTGTTGCTACAACACCGTCCAAAATTTTTGGCCTATACCTAAATTTCAAAGCGAACTTTGACCTTGTGAACTGTCGTTTCTAGTAGTAATAGACATCCCATGTAAATCCTTTAAGTTTTCTAGTCCCCATTTGAAGAAAACCTAAGTGTCGTCTTCTGGCATGGGAAGTGTCGTTGTAAAAGCATAGTTATAACTCATTGTGAGAGGTAACTTTGGTACCAATGGGTACTATTTACCAAATAGTCATGTACTAGACTCACTCCCAAATTTTTATGCACTGTTTTGTTCGTGTCGTCATAGGCATTGCAAAGTGTATCTTAAGTATCACACTTGGGGGAAAGTGTTGTTTTATCATCGCATTAAAGGGATTATGTTGATTCTAAGTACTGAGTGTTCAATGTTGTGTCGTTGATTGTTCCAAGTGTGTGATCATCTTCAAATTCTATCTTGACTTCATATTTGTCTCACCAATCCCACACTCAACCAATTTTCGGAAAGTTTCATGCCCAACCAACCTAGACTCACTTTTCCCCTTTGCACTATGCATTGTGAAGCTACAAGCCCCATCACTGCATCCCTACCTCCTGGAACTGCGCAATGCGCAGTCACTGCCTCCAAGGTCTGTGCATTGCATAGTCACAATACTTAAGAACAACCTCTTGTTTCCCAGAAATGCGCAATCCTACCTCCCAGCCAACCTCCTTTTGCACATGTTTATTTTTCTAGCATCAGATGTGTTCTAGGCATGAAACTTTGTGGAGAAGCTAGAATACATGTATTCTCCAAATCCCAGAAATCGTTTCTAAAAATTCCACCTAGAGACAACTTAATTAAAATAATTGATCTTTTTTTAATGGGACCTAAGTCCAAACTTAGGAAAACTGATTAACTAAAGGTTACTAATTAAGTCATGGTGAGAATCTTCTAGAAGAAGACATGGGTCAATTTCTAGTTAATCTTAGCCATCGATTATGTTTTAATTTTGGCCGTTGAAACCTCAACGTGAGATTATAAGAAGAAATTCGATGGGGGTTGGAGAACACACTTGTAAGACAAGGAATTCGATTTTTCTAGGAAATCAAACTCCAGAGTAGCAGCAGTCAGTTGCCGGAGGTAATTTAGTGAAGTCGAAGGAGTGAGAGAGGGGCAGGGATAGTAAGAATGGAAGGATGTTTCTCCAGTCCGGTGAGTGCATAGCAGAGAGGCAGTGAGTGCCACAGAGAGGGAGCGCACATCTTCAGAGGGAGATCCGTATTTTGCTGAGGAGAAGTCGAAATTCAGTGCCAGAAACCAAAGTGGGAGCCCGGAGAGCAGGAGGATCAATTTTCTAGATTGTAGTTGATCAGTCAACGAGAGAGACACTCGTCCGAGTTGTGGGATGCAGAGGCAGTGTAGGGCAGCTCATATTGAGCCAAGGTCAGTGTCGGATCACCGGTGGGAGTACTCAGATTTACTACTGCATAAGAATAAACCTTTAGTTGTTGCATAGGTTTTCCCAAGTTGGGTTTCTCTAAGAACATTGGTCCAAAAATAACAGTGTTATTTATGTGTGTGTGATTCTATTCTTCCAGCATTATTTTTCTTCCACAGTATTGTATTTGTGAAGGCTGCAGTGTATTAGTTTCGATATTTACTGTAGGATGCAGTAAATAATTTGTTCAGTCAAATTAACAAATAGAATAAACTTAAACCGTTGTTGCAGAAGGATTCAGGGTTTCCGAATTTTCACATGGTATCGAAGCACAGATCCTAAGTCAGAAAGCTCAATGGCATAAGGAAGGAGGAATTTCGAATCTCTGTAGAAGTAGCAATTCGAAACCCTCAAGAGGCAGCACAGTTGTTGAGTTAGGAGGGTCAGTTTCTAAGGAAATTTATTTCTCTGAGAGAGTCTATAGAGAATAGATTCTCCAGATCAGATGTTACCAAAGGCAAAGGGAGACGCAGTGTTTTTCCTTACAGAGCAAATCTTGAGCTGGGACGCAGTTATTTTGCAGCAGTTTGCTAGTGCAAAATAGTGTCAAGAGGAAGGAAGAGCACACACTGAGCGAATTCTTTTCTCAGGGAACTTCTAGCCCAAAAGTTCGAATTTTCCTAGCAGACCAACAATAGTTGTTTATAGAGTTTCTCACTCCAGAAGGGAGTGCAAAAAGCTGGGCAACAACTATGCAAAGTAGAAGAGGAGGAATTCGACATTTTTGCAGAGATGGCAGAGGAAAAGAGGCTAATTCTTGATGGGGTTTGAGATCACGTGGTGTCCCACATAGCTAACAAAGATATTGCCCGACAGATGTGGGAAGCACTTGCTATGCTATACGAGGGATCTTCCGAGCAGCAGAAGATGTATCTTGAGGAGAAGCTAAGATGCAAAAGGATGCAGAAAGGGGACCGTATAGACCCATTCTTTACTAGGCTTTGGGATATCCGAGATCAGTTGTCTGTAGTAGGATCAACACCTCAACCTACTCAGTTGATGCAGTTTGCTCTAAATAGTGTTTTCGAAGAGTGGCAAGTTTTCATCTAGAGTATTCTGGGCAGAGAAAAGTTGCTAGACTGGGATTGTATGTGAGCTGATCTGCAGTAGGGGGAGATGAGGCGAGATTTGGTGAAGACCCCCATCATTGGCAGCAACAGTAGCAGTAGCAGTGTCACGAAGCAAGTAAAGGAAGAGGAGGATGTGGCCCTCGCATCAAAGGGGCAGTAGGATCAACTTAGGAGGAAGAAGGGCATTTCCAAGATGAAATGCTCTAGATGTGGTGAGCTTGGCCACTACAGCACTCAATGTCCTCTCATAAAGAAGGACAAGGAGGAGAAGCAGGATCAGCAGGATTAGCAGGCTACATCCGCGATGATTGATTGGATGTCCTCCAAATTGGAGGAAGAGTTTGCCATGATCACCGATATACCTCCAAGAGTGAGGTGGGGTGATTTGGTTTTGTAGCCCTAGAGGGCTACAAGATGGCCAGGATTCTTGAGGAGGTCCACCTCATGAATCAATACCTTGGTACGAGAGCCCAAAACATGTAGTAGCAGGATGGATCAGTGGAAGTTGGTGCAATAAGGTGTCAGAGTGAAAGATGCAGTGGCTAGCAAGGGTCGAATCCTAGGTAGCGCAGAGCAAAGTTGACAGCGATGCAGTTTGCATAGAGCAGAGTCAGCAATAACATAGAGTCTAGCAACAATCAGGACTCAGGTGACAGATGCATCATACTGACCACATTTGGTTCAGTATTTTGAATTCTTTCCGTCGCGGTTGTTGCAGTTGCAGTAGCAGCAGATGGAGAGGGAGTTGCAGTGCGGATGCAATGTTGGCAGCATTTCAGCAGGGCCAACAGCAGCATGGATGCAACGTTTAATAGAGTTGCGCAGTAGTTGGTAGGCAGCAGCAGCGAAACATCAACAACGTAACAGGAGATGGTGCAAAGACAGAGTGTTGCTTCAGTGGGTTGCAGCATTAGAACATATTCCTCGCTAAGAGGAAGTGTTGATTTTTGTAGCATCAGATGTGTTCTAGCCACGAAACTTTGTGGAGAGACTAGAATACATGTATTCTCCAAAACTCGGAAATTGTTTCTAGAAATTCCACCTAGAGATGACTTAATTAAAATAATTAATCATTTTTTAATGGGATCTAAGTCTAAACTAAGGAAAACTGATTAATTAAAGGGTATTAATTAAGTCATGGTGAGATACTTGGATCAATTTCTAGTTAATCTTAGCCATCGATTATGTTTTAATTTTGGCCATGGAAGCCTCAACGAGAGATTATAAGAAGAAATTTGATGGGGGTTGGAGAACACACTTGTGAGACAAGGAACCCGATTTTGCTGGGAAATTGAACTCCATAGTAGCAACAGTCAGTTGCTAGAGGTGATTCAGTGAAGTTGAAGCAGTGAGAGAGGGGCAGGGATAGTAAGACAGGAAGGAAGTTTCCCCAGTCTGGTGAGTGCATAGTAGATAGGCAGTGAGAGAGGGGTAGGGATAGTAAGACCGGAAGGAAGTTTCTCCAGTCTGGTGAGTGCATAGAAGATAGGCAGTGAGTGCCACATAGAGGCAGCACAGAGTTTCAGAGGGAGATATGTATTTGTTGAGGAGAAGTCGAAATTCAATGCTAGAAGCCGAAGTAGGAGCCCAGAGGCCAAGAGGATCGATTTTCCATATAGCAGTTGATCAGTCAGCGAGAGAGACGTTGGTACGAGTTGTGGGACGCAAATCTGCGTAGGCTGACGAACAGGCAGCACAAGTCAGCTCATCTTGAGCCAAAGTTAGTATCGGATCACTGGTGGGAGTGAGATTTTTCTCACTAGATCTCCTATTAGTTATTTCTCTATATGGAAAGCTAGATTTGAGCTTCCATAGATTTGTACTCAGATTTACCACTGCATAATAATAAACCCTCAGCTACTGCATCAGTTTTCCCAAGTTGGGTTTTTTCCGGAGACATTGGTAAAAAAATAACAGTGTTATTTATGTGTGTGTGATTCTATTCTTCCAACATTATTTTTCTTCTACAATATTGTATTTGTGAAGGTTGCAGTGTATTAGTTTAGATATTTACCATAGGATGCAGTAAATAATTTGTTCAGTTTATTTAACAAATAGAAAAAACTTAATCAATTGTTGCAATAGGATTCGAGGTTTCTGAATTTTCATAGCACACTACGCAGTTTCAGTCAACAGTCTCTCTCTACCTCCTTGAACTACAAAACTGCGCAATCCAGTGGCTCAGCCTCCCTCCAAAACTGCACATTGTGCAATTATAATGGGCAAGCATGCCTCACTGGGACCCTCAACTACGCAATCTTGCTTTTCAAGCCTCCAATTACTACGGAAAGTCATCAATCCGTCACTCATGTTCTTTGGAATTGCGCACTGCGCAATCCCTAAGCCTTCCTTCTGGTCTAGTACTCAGTTCTAGGTCAATTAGTGACTTTCATGAAGAAAGTTAGACTAGGATATTTCTGGGCTGATGTCGTCTTGTCATGATTGAATTTCATTTGCAGTTATCATAGCTTGGCATGACAAGATAATGCTTAGTAAGGAGGAGAAGGATACTATGCTAGAAGACACTTATGAAGCTGTGAAGTCAAGATCATTGTTGAACAAGAAGATGAAGGGACAGTAGATTCTGACTTCCCCATTCCTAAGCCTTTTGGAGGAGGAAGAGGAAGAACATGCAACATCTGTAATATTCCTAATGGAATATTTTTAGTGATAACAAAACAAACCATAACATTCACAATGAAATTTGATTCAGTAAGAAATATGTAAATAGAAATTTCTCATAAACACCCAAATGACCAAAGAAGTTGGATGAGGTGCACCTAGGCTTGCACAAGGCAAGCTACAAGCCTCAGGTGGATGATACAAAAGTTCCCAGCTGCTGTAATTTTTGTTGCTCCCAGAATAATGCGTTGTCCCCTCAAAACCATAGTTTTAAAATTCGGCCGATTCGAAACGAAAACGGCCGAGTTAATTCGTTTCATTGCCCAAAACTATGACTCGGTTGAAGAAACGGTTCAGTTGGCCGAGTCAGCCATGACTCGGCCGAGTCATGGCTCACTCGGCCAACTCGGCTGTTTCCGTATTGACTCGGCCGAGTCACAACCAGCGGCACGTAACCCCATCAAAACAGCGATTTAACATTTTTTTTAATGAAATTTTAAGGTGTTTTCTGATTGGTTTGGACTCCAATGTGTTTTATGAATGAGTTAAATGTTATTTGGGGTACATTTACCCCTCCCAAACCCTATTTAACACACTCAAATGCTCTCATTCTCTCACAGCCATCTCATGCATTTGAGCGAGAACTTCTTTGAGAGTTAGTGAGCAGTTCTTGAGCTTGCTTTTGGAGCAACAGTGAGGAGTTTTGGGCAAGCATTGTAGCTAGAGTGAGGAGCTTGTTGGGCAGCCATTTGGAGCAGCATTGAGGAGTTGATTCTTAGAGCAAGCTTGAGGAGGCAGTTTATGCCTGGAGATTTTTTTTCACCTCTATAAATCTGTTTTTGCTTATTAAATTTTAGGTGCATATCTAGAAAGCCTAGAGAGTGTTTTTTGTCAAAGAAATGAACATTGAATCAATGTTTTTTTTTCATTTTCAAATTGTTTGCTTTCATTTCCTAGTCAAAAAATGGCACCTAGAGCGAGAGACCCTGCTTAGGCATATGTTGAAATAGTTGATAGTCAAATGCAATGCAAATTTTGCCTTAGGAAAATTAAGGAAGGTCCTGGGGGCATTAATAGGCTGAAACAACACTTGGCAGGGATTAGAGGCCAAATTACTCCATGTACCTC
>APFE031368729.1:20005-160316 GCA_000404065.3 Pinus taeda
CATTAATGAGTATTTGAAAGAGTTCAAGGACTCATGGGCAAGAACAGGATGTACCATCATGTCAGATGGATGGACTGATCAAAGAAACCGTACCATCATAAACTTTCTTGTCTTCTGCCCACGGGGAACCATGTTTTTAAAATCAATTGATGCATCTGATAAGGTAAAAGATGGTCACTTGTTGTTTCAGCTATTGGATCAGGTTGTTGAGGAGGTGGGGGTGGCTAATGTTGTTCAAATCATCACAGGTAATGCCTCTAACTATGTTCTTGCTGGTAAACTGTTAGAGGAAAAACACAAGACCATCTTTTGGACCCCATGTGCTGCACATTGCATAGACGTCATGCTTGAGGATATTGGAAAAATAGATTGGTTCAAAAACACTATAGATCATGCCAAAAGCATAACAAAATTTATCTACAATCATACATTGATTTTGAGCCTCATGAGGAAACACATTGGGGGCAAGGATA
Organism: Pinus taeda; assembly: GCA_000404065.3. Lineage (NCBI taxonomy): Eukaryota > Viridiplantae > Streptophyta > Pinopsida > Pinales > Pinaceae > Pinus > Pinus taeda. The sequence goes on from APFE031368729.1 coordinate 20,479, forward strand.
TTATTAGGCCTGCCATCACTAGATTTGCTACACATTTTTTGACATTGCAATCTATGCTTTCCCAACATAGAAACTTGCAAAAGATGTTTTCCATTGATGAATGGAATCAAAGCAATTGGTCTAACAAACCGGAAGGCAAAGAATTGAAAAAGAAAGTCTGTGAAGAAACTTTTTGGAGAAAGACAGCAGAGATTGTGAAGCTTGGTGAGCCACTAGTTAAGGTGTTGCGATTGGTGGATGGGGAAAGGTTGGCTATGGGCTTCATTTATGAGTCTATGGATCAAGCAAAGGAGCAAATAAAGACAGTATACAAGGATAGAGTGGAAAAGTATGGGCCCATTTGGACAATCATTGACGAAAGATGGAACAATCAACTCCATCGCCCTATACATGCAGCTGGATATTTTTTGAACCCACGGTATTATTATAAAGCTAAGTAGTCAAGAGCTTTGAGGGGGGAGGTCAAAGATGGACTGATTGATTGCATTGATCGCATGATCCCATTGGAGTCTGATCAGCTGGAGATACACTGACAGGTCACAACCTTCACCGATGCCTTAGGTACCTTTGGGAAGAACCTAGCAAAGATTGCAAAAGAAGCAGATGACCCAGGTAAACAAAAATTTCAATTTTCAAATTCTTAATAGTTTTACTTTTTTTTTTAAAGTTTGTTAAATCGTTTATAATTTGAAAGTTAGATATAATTTGTAATTTTGTTGAGCGAACTCATTACACTCCTATGTTTTTTGCAGCACAATGGTGGGAGGCCTTTGGTGGCCATTGTCCTGAATTGCAAAGGTTTGCAATTCGTATTTTGAGTCAAACTTGCAGTGCAACTGGGTGTAAGCACAATTGGTCTATCTTTGAGAGGATTCACACAAAGAGGAGAAACCGTTTGGATAAAAAACAGTTAAATGATCTAGTTTATGTCCAATACAGCCTCTGGCTCAGACGAAACCAATTGCTGAGCAAAAGACCTGATTCAGATCCCATTGTGTTGGAAGACATTGATCCAACATCAGATTGGGTAGTGGAGAGTCGTCTAGCAGAGTTTGATCCTGATGAGGATCTTGATTTAGATTTAGATATCGAGACATCAGTTGAACTTGAACATGCTATTCAGTTGAATGCAGATCCCAATCCACCAGCCTCAATCTCACAGCCAGCAAGGACTCCAGTTGTAGGTGCTTCCTTTGCTCAGCCACGACAGAAGCGCAGCCACATATCTACTCTATCTCAGCTTGCATCTGCTGCAGTTGCACAGCCTGCTAGTGGTACCACTTCTACAGTTGCAGTTGGAGATGATGATGATGAGGAGGAGCCAAGGGGCCCTCTGTCTGACTCTGATGATGATGATCCAGAGATTGATCGACATGATCTTGGCTCCTCTGGCAGTAGCTACTAGCCAGTAGTACTAGTACTGGAGTCTGGTCACCATCACAATTTACTTTTGTTGTAGAGGCCATTTCTAGCCTCCTTGGTTATGTGTTTTTTGTTTTGAGTCTTTGATCATGTATGACAGTTGACTATGTATTGCCATTGGGTACCATTTTGATATAATGGATTGGTTCATGAGCCTACTTTGATCATATGTTGTCTTCCATCTATATTATAATGCTGTGTGTTTGGACATGAATGAAAATCTTTAAAATTATGTTTAAAATCTTCAAAATTATGTTTTTTATAAAAAAACTAAATTATATAATGTATTTTTTACAACGACTGAGTCATTGAAATCGAGCCGGCCGAGTCATTACCGTTTCGGAGTCGCAGTCGCAGTCGATCCTCGGCCAAGTCGCAGTCGCAGTCGCAGTCGATTCTCGGCCAAGTCGGAGTCGGAGTTTTAAAACTATGGCCAACAAAGTGCAAGAAAAATTTTGGGGGGCTAATTTTACCAAGTTCCATTAGCTATATTTTATGTGTATTTTTAGGGGGCCATTTTCCCTGGTGAGGAGTCATTAATTTTCTTTGAGAACAATTTAACGAAGAGAAATTTGGAGGGCAAAATCCTTGATGTATGCGTGTGATTTTTTCTGAGTATTTCCATTGCAAAATTATTGAGTTAAAAGTACCAAAGTATTTATGCTTTGTAATTTTCAGAATTTATTTGCTACAACAAATTAATTTTGTCAGGCCAAAATGGATAGTAACTCAAGAATTGTCCATTTCAATAGTACGAATGTAATTAAATACAAATGGACGGTGACCCTTGGTATTCACATTCCTGGGTCTCTTCTTATTCTAACTTTATATTTACATGTTTTTTCCCAATCCCGGAGGATTAAGTGTCCTTAATCTGAAGGGGTGTTTGTAAGTCCAAGCATCATTCTAAATATTTCAAACTTTTCTCTTCCAAGTGCTTTGGTGAAGATCTTTGTAATTTGCTCATTTGTGGAACAATGGTGTAGGTGAATAGTCTTGGCCTCAACATGACAACGTATAAAATGATATTTTGTAATGATATGCTTGATTCGATCATGGAATTTTGGATTCTTGGCCAACTTAATTGCAGAAGTATTGTCAATTAAAAGAGGAATATAGTGCACTTGTTTTCCCTACAAATCTTCAAGAATTTTCCTGAGCCACACAATCTCCTTGGTTGTTTATGCAACTGCAACCTATTTTGCCTCTATTGTGGAATCTACTGGAACTGATGTTTTCCGTGACCTCGAGGAGACAGCTCTTGATCCAAGACTCATAACATAACTAGAAGCAGATACTCCATTTTCCTAATCTCCATCAAAGTCTAAATCAGAGTATCCAATCAAGTTGAAGTCATCCACCTATGTATACTTGAGTCCAAAGTTTTGAGTTCCTTTCAAGTACTTTAGAACTCTTTTTGCAACAGACCAATGACCCTCACAAAGCTTTTGCATAAACCTAGAAATGATTCCAACAGCAAATGAAATGTCTAATCTAGTAGTGGTGAGGTAGATAAGACTTCCTACAAGCTATCTATACTCGGTTGCATCCTCAAACCAATTTCCTTCTTTAGATGTGAGCTTTAAATTTTGTTCCATTGGAATGGACAAGGGATTGCATTCAACCATACCAAATTTGTTCAAAAAATCCCCAATGTACTTCTTTTGAGAAACGAATATATAGTTTTGATGTTTGGTTATTTCAATACCCAAATAGTTGTGAAAATGTCCCAAATTTGTCATCTCAAATCCTTTCTTTATGGATGCAATATAGTTTTCATTGTTCCCTGTCATCAACAAGCCATCTACATATACTACAAGATAGACAACAGTTTTGCCAACTTTCTTCACAAATAAAGTTGCATCATCAAAATCAAAGTGTTTGAAATTTAGTTTCAAAAGATTCTCATTCAAATTTTCATGCCAAGCTCGCGGCGCTTGTTTTAGGCCATACAAGGATTTCATGAGTTTACATACTTTATGCTCTTGTCCCTTCACATCAAAACCTTATGGTTGAGACATAAAAACATTTTCTTTCAAATCTCCATTCAAGAAAGCAATTTTTACATCCATTTGATGAACTTTCCATCCATTTTGAGCTACCAAGGCAAAGAGAGTCTGAATGGTGATCCATTTTGCTGTGGAGGGGGGGATTTTCCTCATAATCGACCCCTTCTTTTTGCGCAAATAATTTTGCCACGAGCCTTGCTTTGTGCATTTCAAGTGAGCCAACTGATTTATACTTATTCTTGAGGACCCACTTGTAGCCAATTGGTTTGATTCCAAATGGAGGGTCCACAAGCTTCCAGGTTCCATCCTTTATAAGAGCATCATACTCTTTTTGCATTGCTTCTTTCCATTCATCATGAGAAGCAGCTTCTTTAAAGGAAGTTGGTTCAAAATTAGTAGACAAGTTTAATTCATAATCATAAGAAACACCCATATCAACAACTGAATCAAAATCATGTACATCACCTCCATTTTGTCTAGTGGAACTTCTAGTTCCTGTCTTTCCAACCTTATAAGGATGAACACTTTCATGTGTCTTAGTGAGCCATTTTGGAGGACCTTTCTAAGATGGTCCAGGTTGTTTTGTTGACTGAGATGGGGTTGCATCAAGATATAGTCCTCCAATCCTCTCAATCACATCACTCAAAGTGTCTTCTTGATCTGAAGTAGTGGTTGGAGCTTCATGAGGGGGAGTGAGTGCTTTAGAAGGAGATTCCACAAATTGATCCAAGATAGGGATCCCCCCTTCAAGATGTGGAATCTCATTATCAAATTCCTGAAAAGTTTTTGAATGACTAAATGTGTCCAAGTGACCAAGTTGGCGCTCAACAACATTGTCAGCCTTGGAAAATTCAAGAAAATGGATATCTCTAGATAGTATAAACTTCTTATTTATCTCATCGTAGAGAAGATATGCTTTGGTGGTATCGGAGTACCCCAAGAAGATACACTTTCAACTCCTTGCACCAAGTTTGTTTCTCTTTTCCTTAGGAATCAAGGCATAGCAAGTGAAACCAAAGATCCTGAGATGCCTTACCAAAGGTATGTGTCCATACCACATTTCATAAGGAGTCTTGTTTCCGAGAGCATGAGATGGACATCTATTTTTAATATATATTGCACATTGAACTGCGTCAGCCCAGAACATCAACTTTATATTTTTTAAAAGCATCATAGAACGAACCATATTTAGTATAGTCGGATTCATTCTTTCAGCTACACCATTTAGTTCAAGATTATAAGGCACAATTGTTTGATGTTGAATCCCATGTTGGCGAAGATAGTTTTCAAACTCATTTGAAGTATATTCTTTTCCATTACCAGTACGAATAGAGCCAATACGAGATTGTGCATCATTTTCAATCCATGCATGAAAGTTTCAAAAGCTTCAGATTTATTCTTCAACAAATATACCCAACCCATTCTAGTGTAGACATCAATAAAGGTCGTCATATATTTATTTCCATTTGCAAAAGGAACAGACATAGGGCCACACAAATCAGAATGAATAAGTTCAAGCTTTCTACGTGCTCTGGAAACAGAATCATGAAATGGTTGTTTGTTATGTTTTCCTAGGATACAAGCATCACATTGCTTCAATTTCCTTAGAATTGTTGGCAAACCAATAACACCTTCTCTTTTCAATAAACAAACACTGTCATAATTCATATGTCCAAATCTCTCATGCCATGAAAGACTAGAAGCAATGTACCTTCATTATGTTGGGAACTATATCCATAGTTTTGTGCACAAGTAGACCTTCCTTGCAGCTTTAAGAATCTTTGTTCCTCTATTCCCATCATTACAAGTGTGTTGTTAGATGCTTTTCCCACCTCAACTTTGCCATCAAACATATGAATGGAGTGTCCTTGTTGGCAGTTGTGAACCAGGGACAACAAGTTTCTTCGCAGCATTGGGAGGTAGAGAACATTATGTAGAAAAAAGTCACGAAGTCCAGGCAAATTGAGCCTAATGGTGCCAAGTCTAGATGGCTTGAATCTTGACTTATTGACAAAGTAGATAACTACATCAACATTATCACTGAATTCTTCAAAAAAATCTTTCTGAAAGGTCATGTGGTAGGTTGCACTTGTATCAAGCAACCATGCATCTTTCCACGAACCAAATGAAGTATGAAACAAATCTTCAGTTACTCTAATATTGCAATGTGCCACAATATAATGAGATTCACGTCCTTTACCTTTCCCTGGATCCGATGTTTTACCTTTCTCTTCATTTCCTTGTTAGATTTTGTCCCAAGAGAGCTTGCATGTGGATGATCATGTCCATTTTTGTTGCAGCGAATACAATGGAGATTAGGTGTTCCTCCTTGATAACATTTGTCCCCTACCTCTATTATTCTTCTTTCCACATCCTCTTCTACTGCCTCTTCCACTAGAGGGTTCTTGCGTCTGATTCTTCACTTTCTGTGCAAGGCACATGGCTTCTTCAGAAGACTGAGCAGTTGTCTTCCTCTTCCCAAAAGATTTCACTCTTTCTGCAAACTTCTCCACAAGAGTGTCAAAGTGTTAGCTTTCACTCTTTCTGCAAACTTCTCCACAAGAGTGTCAAAAGTGTTATTCTTAAGTTGGACACTAGCTTATAATGATTCAAGGTAGTGAGAATATGTGGAATATAGTGCTTTGATGAAAGTTGTGAGAGGAATGTCCATTTTAACTCTAGTGGCTTCTACATCATGCATGATAGCTCTAGTTTTAGAGGCTAGGGAAAGGGATCATCATCTTTCAACTTCGGCTTGAAGAGTTTGATCATTAACTAGACTACCTCAAGCTCAGAGGGCGAGTCATATAAATCTTTCAACTTCTTTAATGCATTAAAAGCATTGGTAATTGGGGTAATGTGACGACTCACCTCTTCATTTATAGATGCAGCAATCAAAGCAAAGGCCTGGTTGTTCTTGTTTTCCCATATGGCAAACTCTTTGTTTGTTGTGGGCTTTGTAAGCGGATTGCCATCTTCTCCTTCACAAACACCTTTCCATAGGTCATTAAAGATAAGCGTGTGCTTGATCTTCCTTGACCATTCATGGTAGTTTCCCTTTCCAGTGAGCACCACACCCACAATGGAGATAAGAGAGTGCATCTTTAATCAAAGCTTTGTGCAAAAATCACTGCAGTAATTATAGTTTCTAACAAGAACCCCTACTTGAATGGTTGTTAACACTCTACTCTCCTTTTGTATTATCTCACTAACTTCAAGCTCCACCCATAAGCCTTTAATCATAATTTTAAATAAAAATTCTATTGATATTCAAAAAGGGATTAATCTTACTTTTAGGGAAAATATTTAATAACTCGTTCTTACATCGAAGCAAAATGCACAATTGGTCAAAGCCTAACTGGCATACGTCGTTGCGCCACTTCATGCTTCCATTGCTAATAAAATGGACTACCGTTGCACCACATGATTAATTCACCACCACTTTGTCTCACCATATTGGGTTCACAACTTACAAATCCTTTGTACCATTCTCTCAAAGGCTTCGGCAATCCATTTACGTACAACTTGGCCAGTACAGACTCCTTTAGCAAATAATGCAGTCTATTGACAACTACATCTCTTTTCAACAAGCATGAGTTCAAATCTAGAATCACGAGCTCTGGAGAATCGAAACCATGACCGTAGAGACAAGGGGACGAGAAAGAAAGCTTTCTATAGTGAAGAGGAGAGCAACGACTATAATGTTTTCCAGGAAAGACTATGCCCCAAATTGTTCAAACTCCTCACAATGATGTCATGAGATCAAGCCCATGCGGAAACCAACCCATTGTGCCAAACACGGTGAAAGTTGTGCATGACGGTGAACCCGTTAATGGTGATAACAAAACGCAGCAAGACGACAGCGATGTACTGAGGAGCAACACAAGGATGAAGGAAAAGAAGACGTGGGCGGTGGTGATTGAGATAAATATTAGATCCATTGTTTGGATTTCAGACAGACACCAAACTTGTGGAGCATTGCGACAGGCGCATAGTGAGGAAACGGATTTCTGACAGACACCAAATTAGTGGAGCATTAGGTCAAGTGCACAAAGAAGAAATGGGTTTCTGACAGACACCAAATTAGTGGAGCATTAGGTCAGGTGCACAACGAAGAAATGGGTTTCTGACAAACACCAAATTAGTGGAGCATTACAATCTATGGACAGGTGCACAATGAGAACGCTCAAGTTCTAGCAAGCAAATAGCCCAGAACTGGCAGGGAGCAGAATGCGTTAGACATTGAGCAAGGAGCTACTGAGAGGAACAAAAATGGGGGACCTGTGCTTAGATACCATGTCAAGCCAGGATGGCTAGTAACTCTTGAATTGTCCATTTCAATAGTATGAATGTAATTAAATACATTCTTAAGTATCTTCCTATTCTAACTTTATATTTACATATTTACATGTTTTTTCCTAATCCCGGAGGTTTAGGTGTCAACAAATTTGTTGGGTAAGATATTTTATGGGGATAAAATAGCTGCAAAGAAACAAAAAACTGAAGCTGGTACTTAGAAATTAAAATGGTATCATAGCATAAAAAATTGTAAAGGGAAGATGAGTAGCACAAGGGTTATAACAGTAGATTTTTTTAAGCAAAAGGGTTTTGTGGCTGATGGTTTGATCCAACAAAAATGACTCTATCGACTTGAGATTTAAAGACTGGCTGAAAGGGGCATCTACTTTCAGCCCATGGAAGGAGAGAATTTCAATAGTTCTCATGGAGAACAACCTATGGGAGTTTGTATTCCAATGTGGAAAAAGTTGAAGTCGGGATTAAATCGGCAAGGGTTTAGAAATTGAAATAGTCATTAAAGCCTGGAGTTTTTTGAAAAAGTCCGCAAATTATAAAAAAAATCATGTTAAAATAAAAATAAAAAGTCATTAAAGAAACTACCTCACTCATGATTTTTTAGAAAAACTCCTGATTTTATCCAGACTTTTTCGATAAAATCCTGATTTTTTCAACAACAAAAAAAATATAGTCGTTAAAGAAACTACCTCACTCACAATTTTTTGGAAAAACTCTTGATTTTATCCTGAATTTTTCAATAAAATCCTGATTTTTTCGTTTTCCAAACAGGCACCAAAAAATCGGACTTTGTCGATTTTATCACGACTTTTTCCACACTGGTTAATACCAACATACAACCTCTTTGGATGCTACGACACAGGTCGCTCACAATTTGAAGGATGTGAAAGCTAGGTGCATCATTTTGGACGTTGTGAAGGATCCTGTGATCCCTCACATATCAAGAAAGAACATTGTTGTGAGATGTGAACAACTTTGATTAAGTTACACCAAAGTGATAACCCAAACTAAAAGATGGTGTTGAGAGAGAAGTTGAGAAACACCAAGATGAATAGATTAGACACTATGGCATCATACCTCACTAGTATTCAACAAATTCAAGATCAATTTGCAAATGTTGGGGAAGTTGTGTTAGGGGATGAGCTTATTGATATAGACTTGAGTGGGTTTTCCAACCAATGGGCTACCTTTGTGACAAAGATCCTAGCACATGACAAGCTTCCTGATTGGAACAAGCTATGGGACAACTTCTCTCAAAAAGAGATTTCGGAGGAGCCATTGTCTAGTGGACAACGTACGGGTGGGGATGAGGAGAACCTTGTCTTGCTGGGCAAGCAAAGAAGGACAAGGCGAAGGCCAAGTAGAACCCAAGTGGAGGAGCATCTTCACATGGTGATAAAAAAAGGACATGTTCAAAGTCAAGTGTTTTGCTTGTCACCAATATGGACACTATGCAAGTCAATGTTTGACCAAGAAGGAGGGCAAGGGGAAGGCACCTATGGCTACATCTGCACAAATGGATGAGTTATCCAATAAGTTTGAAAAGGATTTTTCAATGGTATCTTGTCTTTCTGGCACCATTAAACAAGGGGTGTGGTTAATGGACAATGGAGCAACTCGTCATATGACAAGATCTCATGACCTCTTCACCAATATGGTTAAGGATCAGAAAGACCTACATGTGGAGCTTGGTGACAACATCAAGTATGCAGTAGAGAGGCTGAGAAGCATAGAGTTCTAGTTGGATTCAAGAAGTCCTATGGAGGTGAATGAAGTATGTAGGTGCCAAGTTTTGAGAAGAACTTACTCTCAATCTCAACTATGGAGGGCAAGGGTTTTGAGGTCAACTTTACAACTGATCAAGGACTTGTTAGGTCAAGGGACTTGATTCATTCCAATATGTGTGGTCCTATGTCAATGGAGTCTGTGAAGGGATATTACTATTATGTGACATTTATAAATGATTTCTCCATGAGGACATGGATATACTTACTGAAAGCCCAAGATGAGGTCTTTAATCAGTTTCAAGATTTTAAGGTTCCTGTGAAGAACCAAAGGGGGGAGAAAATCAAGGCTCTTAGTTCAAACGATGGGGGCGAGTATACCTCCAACAAGTTCAAGAAATTATGCAAAGAGGCAAGGAACGAATAGTGCCATATAATCTATAGTAGAATGGAGTAACGGAGAGGAAGAATAGGGCCATTATTGGGGCAAAAAATGCTATGATCTATGATCAAGATCTGCCTATGTTCTTGTGGGCAGAGGCATGTAACACAACTTTGTATTCGCAGAACATGAGTCCTCATAAAGTTTTGGAGGACAAGACTCCTAAAGAGGTTTTCGAAGGAGTGAAACCAGAGGTGCGCCACCTTCGCATCTTCAGTAGTCCAATTTATGTCCACATACCATCTGAGAAGAGGACTAAGTTGGAGCCCTCAACAGAAAAGGGCATATTTGTTCGATACAACAAGATTTCTAAGGCCTACACGGTCTATATTCCAATGCAAAGGAAGACAATGTTAGCAGGGATGTCAATGTCAAATTTGAGGAGGATAGGACCTTAGCGAGGTCACATGGTTCGGATGCAATTGTCGCATAGGATCGGGAGCGAGAGGCTTCAAAGACTAAGAAGGGACCAGTAGCATCAACAACAGGGACACAATCTTTTGATTAGGACAAGGATGAAGACATTCTTTTGAGATTTGTTAGGGGGAGGCCAGATGGGCTAAGCAAACTTTGAGGGATGTTGAGGAGAATGTGGAGGCTCCTAACAACACTTTCCAAGAGAGTAGACCACTGAAGAGATTTTCCCAAAACATGGCCTCAATGAGCAACATCAATGAGTCCAAGCCCTCTACTTTTGAGGGGACAACAAACCAACAAGTTTGGAGGGATGCCATTGTGGAGGAATACAACTCCATCATGAAGAATGATGCCTAGGAGATTGTACCAAGGCCTAAGGGGAAATCAATGGCAACTACTCGATAGATCTATAAGGTCAAACACATAACAAATGGCAGTGTCGAAAAGTATAAGGCAAGGTTTGTAGCAAGAGGGTTCTCTTAAAAGGAGGGAGTTGACTATGAGGAGACTTTTGCTCCTGTCACCAGATATGCATCTATAAGGGCGATTATTTCCATTGCTTCAAAGATGGAGGGGAGGATACATCAAATGGGATGTCAAGACTGCCTTCCTTAATGAGGTAATTGAGGAAGAGGTGTATATTTAACACCCTCATGGATTTGAGGTGCATTGAAGGGAGTTCCATGTATGTAGGTTGAAGAAGGCATTATATGGACTTAAGCAAGCACCTCGAGCATGTTACTAAAGGATTGATGGGTACTTGCTTGGCTTGGGCTTCACCAAGAGTGAGGCAGATTCTAACTTGTACTATGTACTTGTTAATGGTGAACCGCTCATTTTGGTGCTCTATGTGGATGATCTCTTTGTGATGGGATCTGAAAGGCTAATAGAGTTGTGCAAGGAAGACCTTGCTTTAGAGTTTGAGATGAAGGACATAGGGATGATGCACTACTTTCTAGGATTGGATGTGTGGTGTTAATTTTTCTTAGGGCTTATTATTCTTTGCTTTGATAATTGCATTTCATTATTTCCATATTTAAATTCACCCCATGGTATCATATCATTATTCAAATTTACATCATTTTTCAGCAACATATGCAACTATGTAGAAAGAACAATATCATCATCAATGCAACGGAACATAAAGGAACAATAGAAGAAAAGCATTCACACATAGAGACACCAAGATTGGTCGGAGACTAGGGCAAAACCCACTATGGTGAAAACCCTTTCAAATTCTTCTTCTTATTAGATTGTCATTAAATGATTCAGCAAAAGAGAATACAATGACCCATATCTCCAATCATAAACCTATCCAACAAAATCAACTAAACAACATCCATGAGATGAGCCCAGCAATGCTAATACTCAAAACACTGATTCAGAATCCTGTAATCAACTAACACTGTCTAGACTCTACAGTCAACTGCTGAGCACTGCGGTCAACAAGCGAAAACTTTGGTCAAATGAAAAAACAAATCCTAGAGTAAGATCGCATGGAGAGTGTCATGCATGCAATTGAAACCCTCCAGTCACATGTATTGGCCTGCATGCCAGTGACTACAGTCGAAATTTGCCTTTGACAAGCCTGCAGCTAAGACCCAAAACCCTAGAAACACGTGTGAGCTTCAAACCCTGTAATCTTGGACCTATGCCAACCAATCTCCGCGAACTTGCCTCAGACCGGTGCGAGCCAAATTAAAGAAGAGAATAGAAGAATGATCCATGATGATGTCCAAAGGAGGTTCACTTGACTTGTATTTATAACGTTCCAAGGGTGTCCAATTTGCTTTGAGGTCGACCTGATCAAATATGCCAATGTGGACTTTTAATTCAAAAATACACTTTCCCTTATCCAAATTGAGCACTTCAATAGTCAAAATTGGTCCTTTCGAAAAGAGGAATCTCGTCCCATGGTTGGCATATGTCACTAAGCTACAAAACTAACACTCCCTCTTAGCTTAGGGAGAAATTCCAACTACATCATGTAATTATCACAAGTATCTTGTCATCAAATCATATCCTGTCTCAAGTATCTCTTCATCAAATGTCATCACTGCTCATTTATGTTCATCTCTTGCTTATTCCTGCTTATCTCTTGATCGTCCCTACTCATATGCTAAACATTCTCAAATCTAAAAGAAAAAGAATTTGACATCGGAGGGGCACTTAATCTACCACCCTCTATCCATCGAGGAGCCACTGCTACCACCTGGGATCACTATCAACAAGGAGCCAAATCTACGACCCGCATTAACATCGGAGAGCCTAGCTCAATCCGGAACGACATCAGGGAGCACATCTCAACTTGAAACCACATCAGGGAGCTTAGTCCCAACCTGGAATCTCATGGGGGAGCAAAACATATCCAACCCCATATCAAGCAATAGGTGATATAGAGGAGCACATCCCAACCCATCCTATTGCCCACTGATCTTCCCAACAATGACCCTCAAGAGTCATGTGGTAGAACACTTGCATCATAAACAGCTTGAGTTGTACGCCCCCAAGTACATTCTCAACTCGTTGGCCAGACGGGGAGCGGTATTCCCAACAAGCCCAACTTGTGGGTATGATGCCAACTGAGGTATACTCTACAAAGACCAATAGGGGAGCAATATCTACGACCCTATTGTCTAGAGATCCCTCAACCACAAGAGCCCTCCATCTCAATTCCTCACCTTGCGAGCTCAAACAAGGGGGAAGAGTTAGCTCAGTGTTCTCGATCATTCTTGCTCTCTCTAGATCAAAAACATATCATCGTGCTCATATCTAGTAATCATCATGTCTCAATAGCAGCAGTTTCCTATTCATATAGGACATCAAATCAAATATTATGTTAGAACCAAAATATATATATATATATATCACAAAAAGGATACCTTGTTCAACCTCCCTCTTATGGAGGCAGCAACCACAAGCCTAAGCTTGTCTCGTACAACAACACTGTCTCAATAAATGAAGGCATCTCAGTCCCAGCAATATACGGGATTCTCTGCCAATCAAATCCTACTCATTATCATCATATCCAAAACCTGCTCAAATAGCTTCTTCATCCTACTTCATAGCTAGCCATGCTAGCAACATCGTACTCAACCTCGGTTGTACTTAAAGCTCCAGAACTTCTCATTCAAAATATCATGGCAGATCTAATACTAAGGCAACAGCCAGATGTGCTCATCAATAACAATCCCAAACATCATCAGTAAATCCATGCAGTCACATATCATAGGATGAATATATCATATCAAAAATTGATCGTCCAATGCAAATATCTCGAAGTGTGCTTGGTGGCAACTCAACGTGTATGAAGCAGCTCAATCATAAATTCACTTGGGTTATATGCACAACTGTGTATACTTCAACCATTGTGCCAAGGATAATGAGGCCAAAACCATTATTCAATACCAATATTAGTCATTGAAAGTTACTATGCCCACATAGCACTGTCATCAAGGCAAATCATCAATCATTGAGTACCAAATCATATCAAAACTCTAACTTGTCATCACCGTGAATTCAAATAATCCATAAGCCAAAACATATCTATGAACCATCAAGCATCATGTCAAAGTTCTAAAACATCGTCAATCATTCAAGCCATTACGCTCACTAAGTCAAGCTAATAGGTCAAATCTTGTCAAACCCATGTAATTGTTATCATTAGTGTCATACACTAGCTTTAATGATCAAATTGAAATAACATGCTAATATGCATATTTCGGTCACATGCAAACACAAGTTTAGTCAGCACATTCACATTCTCTAAAGTCAAATATTCAACTTTCCCTACTCGTAGGACATTCTATTGTTTGTTCCATGTCTATAGGATTGTCATACTCCTAATGCATTCCTGATTTTATGCATAACGTTTTAGATTTTGTGACTTGCATGCATAACCGCACCCATAGGATTTCTTCTGTGAGGTTGTCAGGTTTCTGCACTGATAAGATTGCTTCCATGCGGTTGGGGTTTAAACTAAGGGAAACCCTCTCTTCTCAGACTAGAACTTGTTGCAGACTATCATATGTTTAGTCTATTAATGACAAAAATCTTAAGTTAGGGCATTCAAATTTACGATATGTCATAATTACTAAGCTCATAATGATCAACAAAAAGATCCTGAATATCAATCTCATTGTTACACTTCTATCATCATGGTTATCATGCTTATCACAAGCATTATCGATAGTATCAAGTTACCATATATAAGAATCAATGTGCTAGCCTTCTTTATGGGATCAAGATATCCAAAATAGTAGATGTTAGCCAAACATCGAGTATACCAATATATCAACAAAAAAATCAATATTTCTAAGTCGCTTCATAGAATCAAGAAATTCATCATGTCTAAAATGAAATATGTTTTCCAAATATCAAGAGCACCAATATATCAAATATCATTGTTTCTATGTAGCTTTACCATGTCTTAATAGAATGTAAGATACTTGTCCTATGCTAAGTGCACCATCTCATCATAAGTACTGTGAATCAAACTTTCATATGCACGAGTTATTTGTGAAGTGATATCCTCACCATATCTTAGGGCTTACCTTGCCACCCAATATTGCATTTGAAAACAATACACCATACATACCTTGTAGTATTCAGATATCGTTGCACCTTCTTATTTAACATTGGCGGCAGCCTGCAGGAGCACTTTGTCATAGGAAACTGTAGCTCTTCTCTAACCATATTTTCCTGCATCTCTCTGGTGATCCTCAAGAAGGATCCACTTATCACATCATCTCATCAGGAGGTTAGAAGTATCAAATACTCAAATATACATGCAGGAAGCATAATCAATGATCAAATCAATAAATCTAAACAAAAGTAAAAACATAAAGAGTAACATAAATCAAAACGTATTGATCTTTTAATGAGAGGAGATCAGCTCCCTCTTGAACCAGCCTTCAAGAGTCATGACTATCCATTGTCCATATAACACATGTTGCCTTCAATATATATTCATCAACAACCAAGGCCGAATTCAGACTATCCCATCTAGGGCTTCATCAAATCTGTCACAAGTGCTTTGAACATCTTTAAATTGACCATGTTAGGGTTTCTAGATTGCATATCTCAAAACTTTGCCATAAATCAGGGTTACTTTCAAGCCCTAACCTCATAATATCCATCAAACCCTAATAACCAAATTGCCTAGGGTTTCCTTCAAACCCTAGAATTCTTTTAGGTATCCTCCTTCTCTTGCATCCCATCAAGGGTGTTTTTATAGGGGTGATCTTCAATGACTTTTCTTCAACCCATCTTCGATACCATGTTGATTTTTCTTAGGGCTATATTATTCTTTGCTTTGATAATTGCATTTCATTATTTCCATATTTAAATTCACCCCATGGCATCATATCACTATTCAAATTTACATCATTTTTCAACAACATATGCAACTATGTATAAAGAACAATATCATCATCAATGCAACGGAACATAAAGGAACAATAGAAGAAAAGCATTCACACATAGAAACACCAAGATTAGTCGAAGACTAGGGCAAAACCCACTATAGGGAAAACCCTTTCAAATTCTTCTTCTTATTAGATTGTCATTGAATTATTCAGCAAAAGAGAGTACAATGATCCATATCTTCAATCATAAACCTATCCAGCAAAATCAATTAAACAACATCCATGAGATGAACCCAGCAATGCTAATACTCAAAACCTAGATTCAAAAGCTTGTGATCAACTATCATTGTCTACGGTCAATTGTCGAACACTGCGGTCAATGGGTGAAAACTTCGGTCAACTGAAAAACCAAATCCTAGAGTCCAGTCACATGGAGAGAGTGTCATGCATGTGACTAAAACCCTCCAATCACATGCATAGCCCTGCATGTTAGCAACTACAGTGGAAATTTGCCTTTGACAAACCTGTGTTGACACCCAAAACCCTAAAAACACGCGGGAGCTTCAAACCCTGTAATCTCGAACCTGTGCCAACCAATCTCTGCGAACTTGCCTCAGATCTGTGCAAGCCAAACCAAAGAAGAGAATAGAAGAATGATTCATGATGATGTCCAAAGGAAGTTCACTTGACTTGTATTTATAGCCTTCTAAGGGTGTCCAATTTGCTTTGAGGCCAACCTGATCAAATATGCACATGTGGTCTTTTAATTCAAAAATACACTTTCCCTTATCCAAATTGAGCTCTTCAATAGTCAAAATTGGTCCTCACGAAAAGAGGAATCTCATCCCATGGTTGGAATTTGTCACTGAGCTGCCAAATTAACATATGGCAACAGCCAGGAGACATATTCCTTGGCCACAGCAAGTCTGCGATTGATATCTTGAAGAGATTCGAGATGGAGAATTACAAGTTGATGTCGACACCTATGATTACCAACTTGAGGAAGCTTGATGCTTCTGAGAATGAGTTGGTGGATCCTACCTTGCATGGGACACTAATAGGATCCTTGATGTATCTAGTCAATATTAGACCAAACATTTGTTTTGTTGTGAACACACTTAGCTAGTTCATGGTGGAGCTAAGGAGGGTCCATTGGGTCAGGTAGTTGAGAAGCACAATGAAGTATGGACTCAAGTATGTCAGAGCTGGGAGAGTGTAATTGCAGGGCTACACAGATTTAGATCGGGTTGGGAGTGTAGTGGATAGGAAGAGTACTTTCAGCTTGGGATCAGCTATGATCTCGTGGTTTAGCAGAAAGCAACACTTAGTAGCACTTAACTCAATAAACGCCGAGTACATAGCAATGTTGCGAACATCAGCATCGGGATAAAATCAACAAGGGCCTGGAAAACCAAAAAATTGTAAAAATTGGGAAAATATCGGTAAAAATCGGCGAAACATCGGCAAAATCAAGATACCATCAAAATATCCGTAAAAATCGGCAAACATCGGCTAAGCCAAAAAATTGTGATTTCAAGATAAAATCGGGATGTTATTGAGATGTTCGCAACACTAGTACATAGCTACAAGTCTGAGAGGCCATATGGCTTTGCAAAATGCTCACAGGTTTATTTGGTCTTTAAATGGGGCCCATGACGATTCACTATGATAATCAAGGTTACACCAAGCTTTTATAGAATCCAATGTTTAATGACAAGTCCAAACACGTAGAGATCAAGTACCACTTCATCAAAGATAAAGTCCAGAGAGGTGTTGTGAGATTGCAGTACATATCCATAGATGAGCAAGTGGAAAATATTCTCACCAAGCCTCTAGTTAAGGGGAAGTTCATGTTCTACAGGGACAAGTTGCGGGTGATGGAGAATCCCTTCCTTGCTAGGAGGGAGTGTTGATTTTGTAGCTTTGAAAGGTCTTCTACCTAGGCTTGTGTCTAGCATGCAGGAGAAGAAGTCCTCCTTATGTGGTTTTTTGAGAGAAGCAAATAATATGATTTATTTCCTATATTTTAACTCAGGAAAAGCACATTAATTAATTTAATTAATGTTGGCTAATTTTGAGAAAATTTCTAAGGATAAATATTTAATTATTTAAGTGACTTAGATCTAATCTCAGCCATTGATATATGTGGATAAGATTCAATCCTAGCAGTCTATCACTTTGGACTCTTGAGCTTAAGGGTTAGGGACTTTGATCAATTTGAAAATATAAAAGAAGCCTAAGGGAGAGGATGGAGACACAATTGTTTGTGGAGAGATTCCAGCAAATTTGCATGAGCTAATTGCAAATTTGTGAAGAGGTTGAAGAAATCATAAAAGTGTGCAGTTCGGAGTTCAATCGAGCACGATTTTTGCAGGTGGAGTGCACAAGAGGAGGGCCGAGATTTGCTTGAGGTTGAAGGCAAGGTGTGCCGTGAGCTTGGAAAGGCCGAGAGGATCAAGACCGAGTTTGTGGAGTGTGTCAGGAGTGTGGGGAGGCCAAGAGGGTTGAGGTCGCACTAGTGGAGGGGCCAAGCTACTTCAGGTGGGCCAAACTAGTGAGAGACAGCCAGCAAAGTCCAAGACGAATTTATGGGGGCTGATCTTGCTAGGTTCCATTAGCTATATTTTCTGTGTATTTTCAAAGGGTCATTTTCCCTAGTAAGGGAACCCTTAATTTTTTTGAGAAGAATTTAATGAAGAGAAATTTGGGGGGCAAATCTTTGTTGTTTGTGGGCGATTTTTTCTGAGTATTTCTGCTGCAAGATTATTGAGTTAATAGTACCACAGTATTTCTGTTTTGTAGTTTTCAGAACTTGTTTATTGCAGAAAATTAATTTGAGGGGTTCAATATTTTCTGGGGCATAAAATAGCTGCAAAGAAACAAAAAGTTGAAACTAGTACTTAGAAATTAACAGTACATGGTTGAGTCAAGGCAAAGTCCAGTGTTGCAGGAACCACACCCCCCCCCCCAACAGATCAAAGGCTGGAACTGCAAACCGTGTGGATTCGTGAGCAAACCGCAAATGGAACCCCACACCCAAATATCAAAAACACGCTTCGCTTGAGAATTGTGATTCCTGGACATGTGGGAACAGTGACGATTCCATTTGTGGTTCTGCAGGCGAAACCACGACTCCAAGTTCATGGAAGGAATTTTGCAAAATGAAACTTCCGATGCTTCGCTTCCAAAACAGTTAAAAACACACCCGCTTCATCCCCGCTTCATGCAACATTGGCAGAGTCACTCAATTACTGCAAAGCATGTGCTCCAAAACTTTAAGGGCACAATTCATTATAGTCTGAGGTATTTTGGAGATGTTGAATTGGTGCTGCATATATTTGTTGACTCTAGTTGGGCAGGAGACGTAGGTAGCTGGAAGAGTACTTCAGGATTTTGTTTTAATTTGGGTTAAAGTATAATATCCTAGTTCAGCAGGAAGGAGGCAGCAATGGCACATAGTTCAGCAGAGGCAGAAAATATGGCAGCCACTTCGGCTAGTTGTGAAGCCATCTCTAGCTTTGCAAGTTGATAGTAGAGTTGGCCAATCAGATGTTAAAGCCTATTGTTGTATACTGTCACAATGATCTTCAACTTGTCCTGACGATGAACCACACTGGTTGGTTCGAAACACGTCGACAAATTAATCTCTATGTGATTTCGCCGAAAACTCTCTAAACAATGCATCAGACTCGTTGACAATCTAGTGTTTCATGATTGCTCCAAGCACTTTGACATCCAATACCATTTCCTCGGAGACTGAGTTCAGACGGGACGACTAGTTCTTGAGTATATACCTTCAGATTCATATGTTACATATAGTTTGAAGAAACCCCTAGCTAAGAGGAAGTTCGAAATGTTGTGGGAGAGGCTTGGCTTGGTGGAGAACACTGTCCTCATAAAGAGGGGAGCACTAGATTTTTACCTTGCTGCTCAGCCAGTATTATCCTCAGCATGGTGCAGTAGTGATGCAGATCCATACAGCAGCAACTCCATCAACAGATATCATCCCAGGCTTTGTGCAACAGTCCTGGCAGTGAAATGGGACATCGGTAGCTTGGAGTGTGGAGAAGACACAGTTATATAGGCTAAAGTAGATGGCATATGCATGCTTGAGAGTTGACACATGAATGTGCCACACATAGCATCTTTTATTATTAAAAAACAATTTCCTGTTTTGGTTTTTCCCAAATTAAAATAGGCACTTTTTTATTTTGAATTAGCCTGGCACATTATCTAGGCGTGATTCCTTATTCCAGATAGGGCGCAGACCCTGGAAGATTACTGCTTGCATTAAATGATTAATGCATGCCTAACTTCCTGATGGTACTCTAATCTAGGAAAGAATCTGTGCATATCTGGGCACATTTTCGTGCGCTATTTTAGGCCGATTTAGTCTATTTTAGGTGAGTGTGTTTAGGAGTTGAGCTGGTGGCATTGTATTTCCTGGCATTGTTTAGTGGCATTGTATTTCCAGCAATTGTTTAGTGGCATTGTATTTCCTGTTTTCCAGTTAATAAAACAGAAGTGATTCCAGAATTAGCCCAGCACATTATCTAGGAGTGATTCCTTATTTCAGATAGGGTGCAGAACCCTGGGAGATTACTGATTGCATTATGCATGCCTAACTACTTGAGGGTACTCTAATCTAGGAAAATATTCATGCAGATCTGGGCACATTTTTGTGGGCTATTTTAGGCCAATTTAGTCTATTTTAGGCGAATGAGTTGAGAATTTGAGCAAGTAACATTGTATTTCCACCTTTTCAATTAATAAAACAGATGTGATTTTGGGTGCTGCAAATTTCTCATAGCTTCTGCTGTTCATATTTTCAGTTAGTTTATATTTTTATAGATCTAGCATGCAAACAGCAGTTTTGAGATCATTTTCCAGCTTTCTAGGTTTGTACTTCATAGTTTGCAGGACTGCTTACCAAGCACTGAAATTTTAACAATGGTGGGCCATCATCCTCATAAGGAAGGGACCTGATCCATCCCAAATCGATAAGTCAAGAGAGGAACCACTAAAAAAAATCAACATTAATGACTGCCATCGGCATCAATATTGACCCCAAATTTAACTGCAAGATAAGTAGTCATGTTACGTGTGGTCATCTAGCAGTGACACCTGTTAGTTATGGAAGTTCAATTACTTATAACTGATAGATACTATCTTGTATAAATACATAGAATTAGGAAGCAGAAATAGGGGTGAATGGCGTAGGGTTAAGAAGTAATATAAGGCATAGAAGGAACTAAAGTTCCTGCTTTACAAATATGATTGTGCCCGATACTCCAATTTCTAAAGCTGGGAAACTAAACCTCTCTAATATGTACTACATATTATTTCATTTAAATTTTATACATTTGCACTTTTCTTTTCTGGAGCAACTGTTATCTGCCAAACACTGTTGGAAGATAAAAGAGGTGAATCTCCATTGGAATGTTCACAAACGCACACCATGAACAAGATGCTGATTTCTCTCCAAACATGCAGATCATTTCCTCAATATAAGATGCTAGCACACTAGAAAAAGGCTACCTTGAAAATAGAACCAATGTTTCGGTGTATAACATTATGCCAAATTATTTCAACTTCTTGAAAGAGTGCACACCAAAAATAAGAATAGAGCAAAACTATGAAGACAGACCATCCACCACTTCATTGTTGTTATCAGTGTGCAGCTTTCATATATATGACACTATATCTGAATCAAATATTATGGTTCCTTGTTGTTGTGTGGCACTATCACATGGGACACAAGTGTCTGACTTAGAGATTATCTGACAAACAATTACAGACTATGAAAAGTTTGTTGCTAATAGCGTGGGAATGTCAACCAGCTATGGTTGTTTAATGAAGTAGCACCACTCTTAGATTAAATCACAGTGGTTTTCAAAGACATTAAAGGGCTTGAACCTACCTTTATGGCCTCTTGTGCAGCAACCCCTCCTGTAATAGCAACAATGGGACACAGTTCCACATGAGCTCCTAAAGCTACCACTTTGATAAGATTTTCATCAATTTCTGCACATTTTGTCTTCACTTGACCTGTATTTTTATCTGCTTCCGCAATCTGTTCACCTGCGAGGATGTTATTATCCTTGTTTTGCCCATTGCTCATTTCCCCATAAGCCTCAGGATCTATGCCATTTACCTGCTGGTCAACTTGAAGAATTAACCCAGTTGCATTATGTTTCTCATCTGTAAAACCACAGGACATTGTTGTGCACTCACTGCCTGTTGCAATGGTCGTTTCTCTCACTGCTTGTCTTGCTAACAACAATATGTCTTCTATTTCGTCATCTTTTATAGCTATTGTATTAGAAAACAGAGATTCTGGACAGTTGATTCTTTCAAATGCATCAACAGCTTGAAATGCAACATGTATGTCAAGTATATGTTGCAGCTTTTTAGTGTTATAAACACCAAACTTGGGAGCTAGAAGAGCTGCCTCGAGTGGAAGGAACTTAACAGTCTTGCTAGCTTTCACCTTGTGAAAATAGCCTCCTGAGGTGTAGCGCCCAAATTTCCTGGTATCAATGAGGATTGTAAATGAGTAAGATCCCGTGACACTGACAGTGACTGGCCCTGATTCATTTAATTCCTCCATACCTCTTATTCCGTGGAAAACTACTTCATCTCCATCTGCCAAACCAAGCCTTTGTTCTTCTACAACTGTCACTGTTGCAGGAAAGTCTTGAGTTATACTCTCTATCACTACATTACCTGGTGTCTCACCCGTCTCATCCTTGACAAGGAACTGGTCACCAAAATCAGCAAATACAGATGCAAAAACCCCTCTCGCACAAGATGTGATGAATGGAATGCTACATGACCTACAGACCTGGTTCAGATGAACCAAAAAAGGGATTGTGCCATGGGTAGCAATGACCACATTGTAATTTTTCAAGTAAGCTTCTGCATCGAAATAAGGAATCACCTCAACCGAAGCATCAGGATTCAGATCCCTCAAGAGCTTTGCAGTACAAAGGGCCCTATTCTGGCCAACATCTCCTTCTTGCAGTAAGAAGTTTGCTCCCAAGTCCAACATAGAGACTGCTCCATCGTCCACCAAACCAATGCCCCCAATGCCCGACAAAACTAGATTCTTCGCTATCTCTGCCCCAAGACCTCTACAGCCAAAAATTAACGCTTTGCTCCCCCTTAGGGATTCCACGGACTCTCTTCCTAGTGTATGTATAAGACGTGAATATTTCAGCTCGTCCAAGCATTTTCCTAAGGTGCTTGTATTGGATTGTCCATCTACCTGATCAACTTCCATGGTTATCATTCTAATAACTCTCCCTTCCTCTTCTATGCACCACCATTCAGTCTGAACTGATCGTTCCCCTATAAAAACACACACCAAGCAAACACCCCGATTACTCTTCTCCTAGACGACTTAGAAAACTCAGCCGCCAAATAAATCAACTGTTGCCTGATCTCGGAATTTGATTCTGTATTGTCTGCCCAGAAAATCCTTTCTATAAATGAAAAATCGTGAGCTCTCCTTTAGCCAAATTATTTTGCGAGTACAAGTCCTGTGGAGAGAGTTTTCTTGGCTTGAAAGCTAGTACCCCTTCAAAGAAAATATCCAAGTTTAACAATGTCCAAATTCATATTCCAGTATCGTTCAAGTAAAATAAACAAGAAGCAAATAATGGGTCTTGTTGGAGCCTAACAGATTTTGTCATTGACAATAATTTTCAAACAAAAAATACTGGGACTCGCAGGTTTTCATTTTAAGACTATGTTTCAATACATCTCACCTCCGCCTCAGCATAGGTATGTCACTTTGTTCGAAGGTAGCATACCAGATAGACTATGGTCTGGATTATGGCATTGAAGCATCATCCACTAGACTTCCATAGATTGCAAGGGTAAATGAGTATTGTGCAGGAACAGACAGCCCACTAGAACAGAACAGTTCCCATCACAAAGAAGTGAAATTTTTGGTGATTTTCGTGTGAAGATGTTGCAAGGACACACTTAAATCAAACGTGTACTGGACCCTGCCTCCCGATTCTGATTGAGCCCACCGCCCAGTACGTTGCCTGGGCTTTGTTTTGCCCTCTTGCTCTCCTTTTCCTTTTAGGCTTGTTTTGCCCTCTTGCTCTCCTTTTCCTTTTGTCGTTGCCGACTCGCTTGACTGCTCTTCCCCCCAAATAGGATTTTGTTGTTCTAAATGTGGTGTATATATTACACCAACTCTGAGATAAAGAAAAAGGTTGAATCAGAATATTGTGGAAAGGTAACTACCAGAATCTTTGGCCCGCCCATGGCCTTTAGGAAGGCAGGTTACCAGTGTGACAATGTAGGCATTTGTTAGATACAAATTATATAAAGGGTTTATTTGGAAGGAAGGGATATATTAAATTTTATAAAGGGTTTATTAGGAAGGAAGAGGATATAGTGATTCTATTTTCATGGATGTGAATTAGCTTGAGGTTGTTATAGGTTAACTATAGTTGCATAAATTACATTATGGTATAATAAGGGATAGTAGTTTTGCACGGTTCAGTAGTCGGGGGAGTCAGCTTACTCGCTTCCCGCCAGTGTTCGATCCTCTATATTGTGATGTTGCGTGGCAGCCTATTTGTATCTTCGTGATTGTATATTGGCATATTGCTTGTATATCGGTATATGTTGATGATGTGATGGATGTGATGGATGTCAGCAGTATATATATATGTAAAAATTATACAATGGGCCTAATATAAAGCTTCTTAAGGGGACTAGCCACCCCCATTTAAAAAAAAAAAAAAAGGGACAGTAGTTTTGCAATGTACTTAATTATTTTTTAGATTTTTGGAATATTGGAAGGTCACATGGACTTTTGAAGATCATTCTACATTTAACTATTGTGTGTTAATGTGCCTTGTTTACTCTAAAAGATGCTTATCAAAGTAGGGAAAAAACAGTGCACAGAGAAAGAAAAAAGATATATATGCATATGGAAGTTCAATAGAATATTAACATTTGATAGGATTGATGTAATATAATGTGTGATATCTATATATAGTTGAAGTATTTTTTTATGGATAAGTTAGTTCCTCTCAAAGCAACCTATATATTAAAAAATATAGGGATATATTTTATTACTTCAATCAAATTCATCTTTAAAATGTCATTTGTTATTAAAGAGATGATAAAGATCATTACTCTTGTCTATTAATGATCATTACATGCCCACCAACTTCCCACTTCTAAAATGTTATGCCCTCTAAGCATAGGCAAAGTTCGGAGGATTTTCACAAATATGTTGGCTCCCACCTAAATTATTCACTTTGAAAGTTGCTTGCAATGAAGTAACTATCAATTGATGGAACTAGAGTGGAGCTGCTTGATGAATTTTTGTGAAATAACTACTTATAGGGAATGAAACACTAACAAGCTGGCATGGGACCTTCGGTGGATCCCAAATTCTTTTTGAGATGTGAAATATCATACATTTTATGCATTCATCCTTTGTTGGCAAGGTTTAAGTGTTATACACCAATTTTGACCCCTAATTAAGTAATTGCCTATGTGTATAATTGGGTAATGTTTTCTTTGTTGTGCTTGGAATAATAGTTGCACATTGTGAAAAGCCCCATTCATTGTGAATATCCAATAAGCATTGTTTATAATGTATAATGTAGCAAAGAGTAAGATTTCTCTACTTTTAATAATCAAATAAAGCACACAATTGTTCGAGAGGAATGTTGAGAGGGGAAGGTTTAGCAATTGACAAAGGCTTAGTGTGAAAGTTGAGTCAACCTCTCATATCTTGTAAAAAGGGGGAAAAGGTTTGCTCCATTCTCAAACTACTCTCTACACATTCGGTTTGGGAGTCCCTGAGGATGGTGATCAAGCTTGTGTTTCAACCTTAGTTAGAAGGTGAAGAACCCTACATTTTATAAAGGATGAACAAAGATGAATTAAAACATGATAATTTATCAACATAATAAGCACTAGTCTCTATCTATATATGATAATAGTTAGTAAAGAGAACTTGTGCTTCTAATAGAATTGGGACTAATACAGAGTGCCCAACACTACGGGAAAGAAGCGTTGCATGGGAATTAGTTAGCTAGTGAATGCTCTAATCTTGGTTGTACCAGGCAAATTCATTGGCATATGTGATTATTCCTTGACTTTGCTTAATGAGCAAGGATTTTTGAGATAATAATGATGTAGGTGGGCCTTAACAATAATTGGGGGGTTTAGGGATGAGATATTTCCCTTATCACACATAGACCTTGAGCTAGGGTGTGGCTCTATCAAATCCAAGCCTATGACTAGGCGAAAAACCCTTACAGAAAATTTGTATGCAAATGAATAAACAAAAAAGTATTTGTTCTTAATGAAATCTACGCATTACTCTCTTTGATTGTTTATTGATATTGTACTATATTTTCAACCTTAAATATACATTATATCATTACATTCATGTTTAGATCTTATCATTTTATTCACTTGCATATAATCACATATAGATATGTAGTTGTTTGCTAGTTTTATTTTGTTGTTTGTGGATTTGATCTTAGCATAAACCATGGGTATAAGGTCTCTTTCATGTTGCATTTTTAAAAGGACTTTCCACTAATGTGCAGAGATTTTGTGTTAGGCTCATTAAAATAAAAATAGCATATTATAATATATTTTCAACTTTGGATGCACATGATGTCACTATGTTCATGTTTAAATCTTATTTTTGTACTATCATGCATATATGTATATTTAGATATGTAGTTGCTTGTTAGTTTTATTATATTGTGAAAGCCTTTGTTGTAAATAGAAACCAAGGGCATAAAGTGTACTTATGGTGCAATTTAAAATGGTTTCTTTACTATTTCATAAACATTTTGAGTAATTTAATTAAAATAAGAATAACATATGGATAACCCATATCCAACAAAGGGGATCTAATTTAGTCAAAAAGTGGTATTAAAGCTATGCATTGAAATTTATGACCTCACAAGTGAGTTAGTTTTTGTAAAGGAATGCAAAAATTTATGTTTTTTAATGACACATAGAATGGATTTCATGTTGTAGCATATATATATATATATAATATATATATATATACATATATATATATATATATAATCATTATTACATGCATATACGCATGGTTATGGATATGTAAAGTTAGTTTAAGGAATGGAAGAACTTTAGATGTCATAGGGGATCAAATTTATAAAGGACATTAGTAAGAAGAAAGGAAAATCATCTAAGTGTAGAGTGCTTAGGAAATAGTTGTTCATGAAAGCAATGAGCAAAATCCAACCTAGAGTTTTGAGCAAATTGAATTTGACCAAGGAAAATCAATAATTTTTTAGTGTTAGAAAAGTAATTGATCTAGATACCAAGAAGTAAAAGCTATCTCGAAGTTCTAAGTGGGCTTTTATGGGACACAATAATAACAATATGGGGGCATGCCAAGAGGGCATGCCGAGAGAGTTAATTGTTGCCCTTGCAGATCCCAAGCCTGCGTTGTCCTAGCCACTGCTGCCCCTGCATATCCCGAGCCTGCGCTGACCTAGCCGCTGTTGCCCCTGCAGATCCCGAGCCTACGCTGACCTAACCGCTGCTGCCACTGCAGATCCCGAGCCTGCACTGACCTAGCCGCTGCTGCCCCTGCAGATCCCTCTCTCGGCAGCCTCCTACTGTTGAGGCCAACCAGACCATGCAGCCCTCTGAGGAGGGAGATCCTCACCCTTCCTCGCAGCCAGGGAATGAAGAAAATGCAGAAGCCTTCGCATCTCTGATCGCAGAGAATGGAGCTCCAAGGAACAAGCCATCAATCAATAAATTTGTAAAGAAACTTGAAAGTATCCCAGAGATTTCTCTCGCTCCAGCACTTCCAAGAAGAGAAGCCATCTCTCTGGCAGAATGCAGACTTGTTGGACAGTTCATTGGGTTATGGCCTTCACCCAAATCGGTGCAAAAATGGGGGGAAAGAAATTGGAATGCAACCACATAGGGGAAGATAGTAATGTGATTCTATGGAAGGGGATACTACACCTTTCTCTTTGAAACAAAGGAGGACAGAGATCTGATATTTAGAAAAGGACCTTACTTCATGGACTCCAGAGGTTTATACCTGAACAGGTGGACGCCAGATTTTGATCCGAAGATGGATGTCCCAAATGCAGTGCCTGTGTGGGTCAGGCTCCCGCATCTTCCTCTTCATTGTTGGGGAGAGGAATTTGTAAAGGCTATAGGAAACATAGTGGGAAAATATATTGACAAATGTGAGCCAAAAGACAACATGCATGCGTGCGCAAGAATTTGTGTGGAAGTAGATCTCGGAAAAGGCCTCCTAGAGGCAATAAAGATCAAGGTCGACCAGTGGACACACATTCAACAGCTGGACTACGAGCAAATACCATTTAAATGCAAGGTATGTCACAAGTATGGTCATTTTGCAAATAGGTATCTTAAAAAAATAGAGCATGAAAATGTAGAAGAGCAAGAACCTACATGGGAACAAGTGAAAAGGAAAAAACCTGCCAATAAGCAAACCGCATCAAATATCTATCAATCCCAAGAAGCCAACGAAACAACCTCTCAGCCTCCAACGAAGGTTACTCCTCCTGATCACACAACTCTGAATCCTTTTAAGCCATTAGAAGACTCCTTTGATCTACCCTCTCCCAGATCCCCACCTTCAAACCCCATCTCTTTAGCTCTCATATCCTCCCCCAACCCTATATCATCTCCACCTTCTCCCTCAATGGACCGCATTCTAACTAGAAACAAAGCCAAAGAAATCCCCCAAGCCTAGGATTAGCAAAAAAAAGTGGGAAGGAAATCTAATAAAGAAATCAGAGATGAGGTAGCAGCTAAAGAAATGGCCCTAGGAACGCAACAGCCAATGGACTCATTCCTTGGGAAACAAACAGGAATTCATGAAAAAACTCAGCAAAGAGGAAAGGGAGGACCACACCAACACAACAGTAAATAATGATAGTGGTCTCTTGGAATTCTCGCGGCCTTGGTACCTCCTTTAAAGTCAATGCAGCCTGAGACATTTTAGCCAAGGAACAACCAGACATGTATATGATCCAAGATACCAAACTAAACAAGCAAGAAAATCAAAAAATGATGCAAAAACTAAAAATTTATGAAGGAGTAGAGTTAGAAGCCATAGGAGCATCAGGAGGAATCAACACCATTTGGGATAAAAGAAAATGGGAATTAATGACCCAAAAAATCAGCAGACATTGGATTCAAACAAAGTTGAGAAATCTCAATACAAAAGAACAGTGTAGCATTATAAATGTGTACTCCCCAAATCACTATAGAGAGAAAGGACAATGTTGTAAATCAGTTAAAGAAGAAATAGGAGAGAGAAAAAGTGGGAACTTAATCCTGGGAGGAGACTTAAATCTGATAAGGAATACATAAGAAAAATTTGGTGGAATCTTCCACCACAATCCGTCAGGAGAAGCTCTTGAAGGAATACTAGAAGAACACAAATTAATAGACATTCTGCCAAGAAATGGAAAATACGCATGGAACAACAAAAGAATAGGAAAAAACAACATAAAAGAAAGGTTGGACATAATTCTTATTCATGAAAGCATAGCAGTTGCTTATTCTCTTGTGAAAAGTAAAATTGTTCACAACTTAGCTTCAGACCACAAGCAAGTGGTGCTAACCTTGGGAAAGCTGGAAAATCAAGGATCCCTTCCCTTCAAATATAATTCAATTTGGGACAGTAAGGAAGACTTTGGAAAACAAATAAAGGACAGTTGAAAAAAGAAGTGTCACAAGATCTCCCCAGTATGTTTGGGAAACCAAGCTAAAGAACCTAAGGATGCACTTAAAAAATTGGGCAAGAGAAAATGATCTTTGAGACAAAGCTAGGAAAATCGAATTGCAAAAAAAATGGATAATTTTTGCAAGGAAAAAGAGAATAAGGAAGAAAGTAAGCAAGATCATATACAAGAAAAGGAAATATATCTGGAAATATATAAGCAAAATAGGCAAGAAGAAGAGGAAAGCAGACTAAAATCAAGATGCCTCTGGCTAAAATTCGGTGATAAAAATACAACCTTCTTTCATAATATAATGAAAATAAGGAGGTCAAAAAATTGGATTGAACAGATTAAAGTAAATGGTCAAGAAATAAAAGGAGTTGAAGCAATAAAAAATGCAGCCCATAAACACTTTAAAGAACTCCTCTCAACAAGTGACCAATAAGCAGCTAATGAAGAAATTTTGCAGCATTAAAAAAAAAAAAAAAAAAAAAAAAAAAAAAAAAAAAAAAAAACCAGCAACAGGTAATTAGACAAAGAATTACTGAAAAAGTTTGGCTTTTCAATAAATTTCATAGAGATTATCCAGGCATGTATATCAAATCCATGGATAGCTCCTTTAATCAATGGACGACCTAGTAAATTTTTCCAAAGCACACGAGGGCTAAGGCAAGGTTGTCCGCTTTCTCCATTCTTGTACATCATCATGGCTGAATTGCTGAGTGTTACGCTGGAAAATCAGAGAAAAGAGAAAAAAAATAACAGGGATCCAAATATTAAGAGGAGTCAAAGATATAAACCACTCACTCTTTGCAGATGATACCCTTCTCATAGGCGGGGCATCCTGCATTAAAGCAAGACGATTCAAAAAAGTCTTGGATGAATTTCTCCTAGCTTTAGGAGGAATTTTAAACAACTCCAAATGCAAAATTTATTGCTAGAATACCTCAACAAAAACAATGTTGCGTATCTCACAAATATTGGAAATACCTTTACAAATAAATTGGAGCCACTTCACTTATCTTGGGTTGCCCTTAGCAAAGGAAGTGGTAAAATCAGAAGTCTGGAACAAGCAAGTGGAGAGAATGAGGGAAAAAAATTCAAAACTGGGGAGTGATGTGACTCAGCCTGGCAGGAAGAGTGACACTTATTAGAGCACTTCTCTCGGCCTTGCCCATATATCAGTATGCAATCATTATGGCTTCGGCAAGCGCCCACAAGCAAATGGAATTGATAATAAGAAGCTTCCTCTAGCAAGGAGGGAAACAAGATAATAAAAAATTCAGCCTTGTTAGATGGGAGCAGGTTACTCTTCCCTATGAAAAAGGAGGTATAGAAATTCGCCTGCCAGGACTAATGAAAATTGCTCTAGGGACAAAAATTATCTCAAGAATGATAAATGGGAACGATCACTCGTGGGAAAACGTTCTAAAAATGAAATACTTAAATTGTCATAGTACAAAGCTGCTCACTGATACTATTCCAGACAAGCCATGCACCCAAATCTGGAAATTGGTTAAAATGATAATTCCTCTTATTAGAGATCAAATATCCAAAAATCTAGGGAATGGAAAAACAATTTCTATCTGGAAGGATAGAATAATGGGGAAAAACCCCTTAAATCAATAACAAAACTTAAGAGGACTTCAGAGATGGATGGAAGAGCAAAGTTTTAACACTCTATATTCTATTTCGGATTGGGATCAGAATAACTGGGTTAGATGGAAAAAGCTGGCTACACCACCAAGACTAAAAAGTAAGTGGGAAATTTTAAAAGTTCATCTAGCGGGGGGCCGCACCGATCAACAAAGAAGATCAGGGTGACTTTGTTTGGGACCCAAATGGAGGGGATTACACAGCGAAATCGGGGTACAACCTCCTCCAAAAACTTCACAATCAAAATGATTGGAGTCTTTGGAAGGCAGCTTGGAAATCAAAGAGTCTACCCAAAATTAAAGTCTTCACGTGGACCCTTCTCAAAGGAAAATTTCTTACCTCTGCAAAAAAAAAAAAAAAAAAAAAAAAAAAAAAAAAAAAAAAAAAGAAGAAGAAGAAGAAGAAGAAGAAAGAAACAATCCAACACCTCTTCATAAACTGTATGGTGGCGAGAGAGTGCTGGAAACAAGCAACAAGTCCTTTGGAAATAAACATAAATGCAACAATTCAGTTGACAACTCTTCATAAAAACTGGGATAAAAGTTATCCATATACAAAAAAAAAAAAAGGCAACAATAAATAGGATATGGAAATGTCTCCCTTCAATCCCATGTTGACAAATTTGGTTAGCCCGAAACAAATGCATTTTCAAAGAACAAAAGCCAAATCTAGGAAATATCCTAGCAAAAACTTGGAGCCAAGTTGCAGAGATAATAAGTACAAATGGAATCTCAAAAATCAAGCAAAACAATTTACAACAAGAAGAGAAAGACTGGTACAGCAAAGCAATGTTAGAAAACAAAGCAAAAGCAGAAGCTATAGCAAAAAATAAAGAATTTCACAAAAACAAGAAATGGAAATTAAGGCTGGAGGATAAAGAATTTGCAGAATGGATAAAAGAACAGAAGAGACACATTCTTTTTTTGACAGAGCTGAAAAAAATAACCCAGGTAAAATAGGGGCAGGCAGTGTTATACTAGATCCAAATGGAAACAAAATAATAACCTATGAATGGAGCCTTGGAGAAATGACAAACAATGGGGCTGAAGCATACATCCTTCTCCTAGGCACAAGGCTTTTAATCAAAATTGCAATCAAGGACCCTATACTAATAGGGGACTCGGCTACCAAAATAGTTGCTCTGGATGCAAAAAAGGGACTTCAAAAGCATAGCCATCAACAAAATATATCAAAGGATCAGAGCAAGTTTTGAAAGTCTCAGAAATATAACCATAAAGCATGTCCTAAGAAACCAAAATAAGGACGTTGATAGCCATGCTAACAAAGCAATTGACAGACCAATTGGGACTGTCAAAGAGAATAATGAAGTTTATGAAGAAAGTATATCATGACCCCCTCACCCAGTATGAGGATCGAGAAAGTATACCATGACCCACATGCACCTACGCAGGCTCCCAGGCGACCCGAGACAGTATGGCAATCAACAACAGTAGGTCTCTCCTCAACAGAGACCAATAAATCAAGAACAGAAACCACAAAACAACAAAGAAATGCCGCAAAGCAAGAGTGAGGAGACAGATGCAGAATCATCGCACAGGATCCATTGGATCTCCACGATAAATGGACAAGGATTGACTTCAGTAGTAGCGAAAGAGTAACTTGGAGAAGCCGTCAATGGTGGCAGATCTGCGACCAACGGGCACTAACTTGCTCGAGAGTTAGTCAAAGAGAAAAGGTGAGAATTTAAACAGGAATGGTTTTTCGGGATGAGTCTAAGTGGTAAGCGGTTTCGGGAGGGAACCACCCGATTCCACTCACCATTGGACACGTAGCAAGTGGGTAGAGTGAGAATACCACTTTTTTCGGGCGGGTATTCTCCGTGCGAATTGTCCACCCGAAATCCCTGCCTGTCGTTGGATCTACCGCGAGTGGATCAACGGTGGTGAAGTGACGCGCAAGTTGTTTGATTGGTGAACGGAGAAAATTCTATCGTGGAGATTAAGCCTAATAAAGGCATGCTTTGAAAATCGCACCAAGGATTTGGATAAGCAGAAATTGTTATTTCCCGTGTGTTTGTGTTTATTCCCACTTTACGCAGATAAAGGTTTATGGTTAAATTTGCTTTACCCAAAGTTAAGCGTGGGTTTGGTTTCCGCACGAGGCTTAAGGAGTTCAATTCAAATTTTGGAAAGTTATCACACAGCTTAGAACCATCCCACCAACACTTCAGTTTTTTTTTTTTTTTTTAAGTTTATGGATTCAGGGCAGTAAAAGTAGTTGTGGTGATTGCACTCCCAATTTGCGCACTACTTTTAAACCTGCCGTCTGATTATACAAGGAACTAGCTTACTTTTCCATTTTTTTCTTTTTCTTTTTGAAATATATAAAAAGTAACTGACTGTCTTAAAAACAAACAAACAAACAAACAAAAAAAAAACAAAAACAAAACAAAACAAAAAAAACAAAACAAAAAAACTAGCTCGAAGTTCCAAGAAGGGGAGTTTCAAGCAAGGAAAGACAATTAAGTGTCAAGTGCTTGGAAAAGAGTTGTTAAAGACAATAAGAAGTAGCTTTTAACTTAGAATTTGATGTAGCGTGAATTTCGAATAAGGAAAAAATGATTAAGTGTTGAGTGTCATAAAAGAGTTATTGAAGAAACTAATGAGCAAAATCTAGATCATAATTCTAATTAATATTAATCTCAATCAAGGAAATTAGGCCAATTATTGAGTCTAAAAAAATAGTTGATCAAGAAACCTAGGAGAAAATGGGAATTCAAATGTTTGAGCAAACTTGTTCTTAGCAAAGGATAATTGACCCAAGTGTCAAATGTTTATACAAGGTTTGTTACCATGGAAAACATTAGAGATGACTTACTTCAGAAATCAAGGAGTGGAAGGCAACCCATTATTTCAAGCGAGGTGAATTTTAAGTAAGAAAAATATGTTAAGTGCTGGTTCTTGGAGGTTAGTATTTTAGGAAATAAGAGACCAAAAATCCTCAACCAAGATATTTTTGACCAAGTCAAAAAAATGGCCAAGTTTTGGGGGTTTAGAAATCAATTAATAAATAGATCGATATAGGACGACTTAAGGTTACATGTGACCTAATTTAAAGGGAGCCCCAAAATGGTTGTGTTGTGTACTTTGAAGATAGTTGTTTTCTCCAACAACCAAAGAAGGAATATGAGTTTTGAGTAAGAAAACAAAAAGGGCCTACAAATAGGATAATTATTAAGAGTTTAGAGTTTAATTGCTTGACAATTTCAAGGGCAAGTAAGGACTCGAAGTTTCAACCTAAGTCAGAGTTTCAAGTAATTGAATATTAACTAAGTAACTATACTTGAAAACTCAATGCTTAGGGTTTGACCTCTTGGAGGATCACCAATTTCGTAGGCAAGATAAACATGAGAAGACTAGGTCAAGAGAACTTTGTTTGGCAAACTCATAAAAGTTGCTCATGTAAATCAAGAGGTGTCAAAAAGAAGGAAGTTCCTAATTAGCTAACGAGAAGAAAATAATAAGGTTATTTAATAATCAAGGAAAGTTTTCTATGCTAGCCAAAATGGATTAAATATCTTTCATGCATTTTTTGGTGATAAAAAAGTTATATGTACGACTGAAATGCAACCACAGGTGGTGTTGAAAAAGATATGGGTGGATGCTTCCATGTGAATACGTATAAAGAACAAATACAATGACTAATAGAGTCTAGCCTGGGTGGTCTAGCCTGGGTGGTTAAAATAAGAGGTTGTTATCCTCCATGCCTAAGATTGATTCATACTTATGGCATGCTTACCCGTCATGGATTCAGTTGCCTCCAAAAGGAGTTGTTTCATGTGGATGGGGCCAAGTGCAATCCCCCAGTAAATTTGATATAATATATTCCCCTTAGCCACAACCTCTTACTTAAGAACCTCCTTCTCAATTCCACAAGTGATTCCCATTATTGGTTAGAAACATTAAATAAAATAAAATAAAACATCTATGGAGTTGTAATTGGAAATGACCACATTTAGGCAACTCAAAAATAGGGATGTCAATGCCTAATTAAGTGTAAGAGGTATCGATACTGGGATCGAGAGTCTCATATCTTTGTATGGATGCTTTGAGTCTTCTTATAGGTTCCAAGGAGATAGAATTATTAATAGAGCAAGGAGGTACCCAACACAATACTTGTCGATTTCAAGTACAAGAATCACTAAAAGTTGAAAAACCAACTCTTGGAAGCCAAACAAATTAGCAAGATCTCTATTTATGGTAATCACTCAAAATAATTTTTATATAATAACATTATCATAAAGTTCACTTTTTGATACTATTGAGTAGTGGTTGTGGGAAGTAATCAGGTATAAAGGCCTAAAGCCCTCTCATAAGATGACTAAAATAAAGGCTTAACTAAATCAAATGCTTATCAATGTCTTCCTCATTATATAAAGGTTGACACTTTGGTTGGGTCACTCTCATAAGAAGGAGCTACCTAATATCAAAGATAGGCCAAAAAATGTTTTC
Organism: Pinus taeda; assembly: GCA_000404065.3. Classification (NCBI taxonomy): domain Eukaryota; kingdom Viridiplantae; phylum Streptophyta; class Pinopsida; order Pinales; family Pinaceae; genus Pinus; species Pinus taeda. Next base: position 56,049 of record APFE031368729.1, read on the forward strand.
CTTGGCTCAAAACACTACTTCAGTATGGTTTAAAGTTGAAATGGCAAGGGTGTCTGCTTAGTGGGTATCTTCCATATTTTACTAAGCCAAATATTCAAAATGGGCATTAGACTAAACCATTTAATAATCATCTATTGGTTAATATTTGTTGCAACCTTTTGAATAATCCCACCTCTAGTCTTATCATAAGGTGGTTATATCTTGCAAGTTGAGCTTAAGAAACACGTCATTTATTGTGAGTACTAGCACACACTTTATAATGAACATGTTAATTTTAGCTCTTTTAAATATGGCCTTCAAGGTAGGAAGGGGTTTCCAATCTCTATTCAAAACATCAAAAAAGTTCCCAACCTTGATACTATGTTGTTTTTATTAATGGTTAGCCAAAAACCAAGTGATTCCATCACAACTTTATCATTACATTGTGAAAGAGACAATCACCAAGTGTAATGCTTAGTGAAGGACATAACAATCCTAAATGAGTTACCTTTTAAAATTAGCCAAGATTAATGGTCTCTTGAGATTTCAATGTACTATGCACAATAAATGACTCCTTAATCTTCACATAAACTAGTGTTGTATGAAAGGTTTGAAGGTTCACATTGGTCCAACTCCTTTTACCTAGTAGAGTACCATAATAAATATAGTGCCATTAATGTAATTTCCCTCCATTGGTTGGATAGTCCAATTTCCACACAAGCCCTAAACCTATCAGGAGGACCTTGAAACATATTCAAAATGAAGCACCAATGTTATTGCATTAATAATCCACTTATCCATGTTCTCACCTATCCTTTTAAGAACTAATTCCCATGATGATTTTGATGATGCATGAGGGACTATCTATGAGTTTAATGCAACCACGACTAGTACACAATGTTAAGAGAATCCAAGAGGCCACTATATCTTCATTTGTAGCACCAAGTCATAGCCATTTTCTACTCAAGGTCTGGAGAAACATCAAAATCTAAAGGCAATTCATCATGTCATCTACTAAATCTTCCTCAGTCCGACAATGGTTAAGAGATAGTCATATGAATCATTATCCACAATCTTGGATAAGATGTATCTAATCTAGAAAGCAAGACCTTTAGCTAGATTATTGCAAGAGACATTCAACAAAGTAAACTACCATTGTGGGAATAAATTAATCAAACTTTTGATGTTAAGCTCTCTTGAAAATTTCTTCTAGACAACTTCCTTGTGCACGTTTAAGAAGTTGGGTTCAAAAAATTCTCACATTTGTCGAAATCATGAGGGTATCCATTAAAACCAAATACTCATGTTTTTCCATTGTCATTAAGGCCTCTTTTAACTCCTCCAAAGGCAAATCCCAATCACATAACGTTTATTGTTTAGGGGACTATTACATAGGTACAATGTCACACATTTGAGTGGTTTACACCCTATGTTTTACACTAGGTTACGTGGCTGGAAAACAATGTGGTCATGGTTAATGAATTCCTACTCAATATCACATTGCTTAGTAATGTGACCATCCAATGTGTTAAATGTTGCAAGTCACGATGTAGCTTCCTCAAGGTCGATATTGTTGAGTATGTTGGCATGTTTGCTAAGAGTATGTTTCCATTAGTGTCATTGTCATTATCATTAATGTCAAATTCAGTGGGAGGTTGTTGAGTGTTCACGATTTCATTAATATCATTATTGCTTTGAGTATCCATTTTCATTGCTTGTTGTCATGGATGAAGTCAGTTTGGGTAGTTTAACTTTGCAATAATTTTGCATCTTATTGCTTTGTTCAAAAGTGCATAAAACTTGTCCAAGTAGATAGCCCTATCAAAGACATTTCCAATGATATATGGCACTTTGTCTAACTCACAAGGATTTAGGAGAAATCTAGGTTTGAAGTTGACAAGCTAAAATGGGAGATAAAAGGAAAAGTTACATTGTTAGATCATGCTATATGGTAAAATCAACAACAAGAGGGGGCTCAATTCTATTTGAACATTAATGGGAAGGTACCTCGCTGCATAAACCATCATGGTTTACCGAGACTAGGTGGTAGCAAGTGATTGGTTGGCCCCCCCTCCCTTAGTTACACCAATGGTTTTTTATGGAAAACAGGGCCCTCGTTGAATAGACACCAAAAACTCAGGACACAAGCTCAAGAGGGAGTAATGACAGCTGACAAATGTTGAACCGACAAGTTGTTAGTCACAATGCACATTCATAAGAGGCTTGGCGATAAGCAACCAGGGGTTTATTGGACCACCCAATTTAAATGTTTAGCACATGACCGAGGGATGGTTGGCGAAGTGGTGCCTGACACACGTGGCACTTCCACATAGTTGATAAAGTGGTAATGGTGTGGTTCATATGATGATGTGTCAGCTTGTAGGTGAATTTGACACTTTTTGCAGGCCAAATGGACATTTGGCAAGTGACACATGGCAGGAACATATGGTAGGTGGACACATGGTAGGTTCTTAGTGGTAGTGGCAAATGATGTGTCAGACACAATAGCAGGTGATGTGGCAGTGGCCCCATCTTAGGATTTTGGTCTCAGAACTTTGGTTTGGTATTTGATGTTGTAAATACCTCCGACTTACAAGGGTTGAGAAGGGAATAATCCAAAGGTCATAACTCTAGCCACTTGTGGATTAGAAGTAAATGCCCAAGGGCCCATCATCCATTAGAACCTCGTCCATCAAATCACCCATCTTGAAGAAGTTTTGAACTGTAGTGGTGTTAGTCGATGAGAGGTGGGCCAACAAACGAACAAATTGTCACCAAGTGAAGCAAGAAGTAAAGGTATTGTCAATTGAAACCTCCATTTATCAAACTGCTAGTTGGAGGGTATTATAGTAGGTAATGAACTTGAAAAACAAGTGCTAAGCGAAGGTTGAAAGATGGATATTTTCTGTCATCGACAACAAACAAGAAAGTTGTATTTACATCCATTGGACCACCAATTGGAGGGTATTGTAGTAGGTAGTGAACTTGGCGAATGAGTAATGAGAAATGGTTGTTAGACATAGAATTTATTGTCATCAACAACAAATAGGATAGTGGCATTTTCCATCTACCAAAGCACCCATTTGGAGAGAGTTGTAACTATTGAGAATCAAGTGGTGAGCGATAGCCGATGGGTTGTGAGCGTTATTTAGGCCATGGTCACAACCAAGGTCACAAGGAGGAAAACATAAGCACTAAGGGTAGCCATGGGGGGCTTGAAAATTTGGTGTTTTGAGTGTCAAATTTATTAAATTGGGCCAAAATATTTTGATGCTTTCGATGTGAGATAAAAATGTGGTCACATTCGAAACAACAATGGAACTGCAAAGGCAATGTTCGAGTCAATTCACAATACCATGGGTGAAAATAATGGATTAATACCCATGGTAATAAACACAGTAAAACAATAAATGCAAAATGACAAGAAGGAGCTTGTGCACATGTATAGGCACATCTGTAAAAATCAAGAAAAATAGAGAGTAGTACAACGAAGGAGTCGTGGAGACATTGTGTGCCACTTGGTACATATCTGAGTGCCAAGTCTAAAATTAGAGTTGTGCAGAGGCAATGAGATCTAATTAGTTGAAACAATGCAAATAAGAATCACTATATGAGAATAAAAGAACGATGTCTGATTGTGGAGCCATAGATCTAAGTTTGAAAATGAATGAAAGAGTGATCTGAGCAGCTGAAGCAAGTCAGCGCTTGCATATTAGGGGATTGGAGTCTCCTTTGGGTCGGTGCCTTAAGATGGGGGGGGGTTGGTTCCTCCAGCAAGTTGGTGCCTACAAATAACAAGAGTTAGTGCTTGCAAAGAAATGGGGGTGGGTGCCTCATGTATGTTGGTTCCTACAAAAGTTGATGTAAATTGAAATTGGTGCTTGAATTTACATTACAATCAAAAAATGATTTGTGGTTTTCTCCTGTATGGGTTTCCACATAACCATCTTGTGTTCAAGCTTTATGTGATTGGTACACTATTATTTTTTTAATGTGTTTGATTGACTAAGTAATTCTTAAAATTTATAAAATACTAATTCACCCCCTCTATATTTTCTCAGTTCCCAACAATTGGTATTAGAGCAAGTTCCTTCAGCAGTAGTCTAACAACTGGAAGGTATATCTAGATCTACGACATGGTTAGCCGGGTTGGAAATTTCACTAACAAAGCTCCTATGTTCACTGGAACAAATTATGCATTTTGGAAGGTAAGAATGATGAATTACATAATGTCCCTTGGTGAAGATATTTGGGATGCAGTGCTAAATGGGTATGAAAAGCCACCTACATTGCCTCAAAAAGTTGACAAGCTCAATTTTACTTATAATGCTAAAGCAATGAATCCAATCCTAAGTGGAGTGCCTGAATCTAAATTTGTTAAAGTCATGCACTGCAGCACAACCAAAGAGATTCAGGATAAATTGCATAATTTCTATGAAGGCAATAGCAAGGTAAAGAAGGCTAAATTCCAAGTTTATATAATGCAAGTTGAGTCATTGAAGATGAATAAGGATGAGGAAATAGTGAAATTCCTTCTTCGTGTATATGGAATACTTAACACTATAAGAGGTCTTGTTGAAACTAAGAATGATTCCATGGTAGTTCAAAAGGTGTTAAGATCTCTTCCTGCCAAATTCAATGTCAAGGTATTAGCTATTGAGGAGAAGAGAGATCTCAACACTTTAACAATGGTTCACCTACATGGAACAGTAACTGCTTATGAAATGAGAATCGCAAGAGGCGGATCTACATCAAGGGAAGTGACCTTCAAAGCTGATAAGAAGACCAAGAAGTCAAGAAGATTCAAGCTATGGATCTGATCAAGAAGAAGCCAATTTTTTTAGAAGATCGAAGAGAGGGTGCGAAAAATACAAAGGTAAGTTGCCTTTCTAATGTTTCAATTGTGGAAATGTTGGTCATTGTGCATCTAAATTCCCACATAAGAAACAATATAATGATTGTGACAATAAAGAAAAGGATAAGCATAAGAGAGTCGAGAAGGAAAGAAACTTAAAGAAAAAGAGCTTATATACTCAAGAGGATAGCAACTCCTTAGAGAATGAGGGTGAGAAACCTTCTGAGGAAGAGAGCACAAATGATTTCATGCTCATGGCTATAGAAACCTAAGACGAAGGGAAATATGATGATGAATTAAATGAAGAGGGAGTTGTAGTAGATTTGGAAGGAGAACTAGTTAGTGCCTTAGAACAAATACATAGGCTTGGGAAGAAAACAAGAAGTAGGAAGAGTTGTTGATGAAATATGAAAAAGAAAGGGATGAAAATGGAAACTCATTATTTCTCCCTCCGAAGGTGGAGCTAGAGGAAGCCAAGAAGATTAAAGACACTCTTTTAGAACAACTGAAAGAGAAAGGGAAGGAATGCAAGAAGTTGGAGGAAGAAGTTGTCACTATTAGAAATATTAGAATCTAAGATTTGTTGGAAGATTTGAGAAATTGGATGAAATCCTAAGTGTTCAAAAATGTCCTCTCATTAAAAATGGTCTTGGTTATGAAGGAGAAACAAGCACCAAGAAAGTTGAAGGAAAAGAACTTAAAAGCTATCTTGAAGTGCTCAAAGGACATAATAGCCATGAAAAGGAAAGCAATCAACCACAATAACAACAAAGAAGAGAAAATGGCAACAAGGAAATTAAGGACAACTTTTATAAAAACCAACAGTAACAATGGAAGGGAACCTACAACAATTCGAACAACCATGAAAGTGACTTCAAAAATCAACAAAGGAATCATCTAGGAAATCAAGAAAGAATCAGAAGATTCTTCCCTCAAAGGCCATCTAATTCCATGTATCAAAATATGTTTTATGGTTATGGTTATGCTTGCACAATTTTTTGTCGCAAGATTGTCCATTATAGAGCTTATCTCAAAGATAATTATTTTAGAAATGAATATTATCAGTCCTCAAAGAATAGGGGCAATATATATGCAAATCCTCATAGAAATATCTCACGAAGTAACAATCCTTTTGCTCCTTTACTAAATCATGTTGAATGTTACAAGTGACAATTTCAGGCATAAGGTAGTTGAATGTAAAGCAAACAGAATTAGAACAACACCTTAGACAAACCAAGTTCAAGAATCTAGAAGATGGAAAAAAAAAGAGTTGAAAGAAAATAAGAATGTGGCATTATCATGTATGCTCAAAATAAAGGCAACCATTGGTATGTTGACTGTGGATGCTCCAAACATATGATCGGTGATAAGGGTAAATTATTGTCACTAAGAGAAGATATGACATGCATTTTCACCTTTGGTAATGATGCACAAAGAAAAATCACGGGTAAAGGCACAATTAGCTTGGACAATGGAAGAGGAAAGGCTCAAAATGTTCTCTTTGTTGATGGACTCAAATACAATTTGTTGAGTGTGAGTTAGATGTGTGACCAGGGGTATGATGTCACCTTTCACTCCAAAAGATGTAAAATAAAAATGGAAAACACAGAAAAAATAGTAGCAAAAGCAATGAGAACTCCAAGTAATGTGTACATACTCAATGAGGAAAACAGGAAGCATTGTTTGGGGAAGCTTGATGAGACTTGGTTGTGGCACATACAATTGGGACACTTAAACTTTGATCCTATAGTGAAGGTTTGCAAAAAGTAAGTTGTAAGGGACTTGCAAAAGATTTGAAATCCAACCAATAATCAAGTTCAAGTACACTTCAAGATCAAGGAAAATTCATCAACCAGGCCTCTACAGTTGGTTCACACATACTTTTGTGGACCCTTAAGAAATAAAACCCTAGGTGGAGAATGTTATTTCATGTTGATTATTAATGATTATACCAAGTTTACTTTGGTTGCATTTTTAAAAGAGAAATCTAAAGTGCTTGATAAGTTCAAAGTTTTCAAAGCCCTCGCTGAGAACCAAACTAAATGTAAAATAAAATGCATAAGGTCTGACCAAAGTGGATGGTATACCTCAAGTGAGTTTGATGATTTTGTGAAGAACATGGAATAAGAAAATAATTCTCAATTCCACAACAAAATGGAGTGGCACAAAGGAAAAATATATCAGTGCAACAAATGGCTAGAGCAATGTTGGATGAGATAAATCTTCCTAACACCTTTCGAGTTGAACTTGTTCAGACAATAGTTCACTTTCTAAACAAAGCACACTTAAGGTCGAATAGTGATAAAACTAAAATGACCTTGGCTATCTCAATCCATAGAGGAAACACCACTAAAATTTCCTCCTTATCAATATCCATAACAATGGCACTCCCCAATCCCTTGGCACTGTTGGAATCCATATGCCCAAGGCCAACCTTTGGAACAAAGTCAGTGAGGGCCTATACCTTATGGGAGTCATCCCCAGTAATATGTGCCTCTATCTCCACCTATCACCCAACATCAACAACAACATTTACCCTCTTCCAAACCACTTTAAAGACTCCCCCCTATACCTACTTAACCTACACCTAACCCAAATATTAAGGTAGCTTAACCAACTTACAACATTGAGCTACCACCTTACCCAACTTATGTTGTTTCTTCTCTGGACTGTGATGATTCCAACATCATTGAGGGAGAATGGTGAGTAACAAAAACTCACCTATTATTCAAGAACAAGACGATGAAGAGGGAAATCCTAAATTGGAAAATCAAAGTTGTCCCTCTCAACCATAACCTAACTTTTATGTCGGTCCCTTCCCTCAAGTATTTTCTTTATTGTAATCATATGTTATTCCATTTCATGTAACATGTTTGGTCCCAATATGGCTCGAACTTCCAAGCGATGCTAGCTTAGTTGTGTGTGATTGGGACGTCCATAGAGAATTTCATATGGAAGATATTTTTCCCACTGATTTTGTTGGTCCATGACATGCATTCTCAACATGTCTTCTAGTACTTGGTTTAATATTTTTGTTTTCCCATCAGTCTCTGGATGATATGTAGCACTAAAATTGAGTTGTGTTCCCATAGAATTTAGGAGGGTTTTCCAGAATCTAGAGGTAAACCATGAATCTCTATCATATATGATTTTTTGAGGCACTCCATGCAAGTGAATTGTTTCTTCTAGAAAAACCTAAGTGATGGTAGATCTGTCCTAGGTGCTCTTAACTAGAATGAAGTGGGAATTTTTAGTGATTTTGTCAAAAACTACCATAATGCAATCATGTCTCTAGGGTGTTATGAGAAGCCCCCTACAAAATCAATTGAAATGAATACCCACTTGGTTTCAGGTATATTGATGAGCCCCAAAAATGGATAATTATATGGGCTCATTCAACATCCTAATTCGACTTAATCCACCATTCTCATTAGTTTATTGCATGTTTTTTATTATATTTATGCTAATGGAGTGAATTGGGTTAGTCATTATGCCAACAAGTCTAATGGGTGCTTTGTGCAGATTTTTAGTCAATTTTGAGACAAAATCAAAGGTTTTAATGAGCACTTGGCAGCCAAATTCGTGGGAGAACAAGGGAGATGATTTGTAGGAAGGTGTCCCCTTCATTTATTGGCCCTTACCTCGAATTCTCCACCATCAGCTCGGAGTTCAAGGGCCACCAAATCAATTATCACAAGGGCAACCGAGCAAGTGCTAGTAAAAGTGCTGTTAACTACAAGTTTTGGCAGCCGAGTTCCTAAAGTTTAGGAGGGCTGTTGGGGTCCTCAATTTGTATAAATAAGAGGGCTTAGGGCCTAATTTGGGTTAGTCAGTAGTTACTCATTCTTTTGGTAGAAGTTAGCTAGTTTGTAGTTCGATTTTAGTCTTTCTTTAGGCAGTAGTTTAGCTCTGCATTTCAACACATTTTCAAGTTTTCCTTGTGGACAATTTTCGGAATGTAACTATTCTTTTGATCAATAAAGATGAATCCAGCTTTGCACCAGCTCTAATATCTCTTAGGAGGTTGTATCTCTTGGGGTTGGGCCCATCTCAAGTGCCCAATACCTCCTTTGTTTACTTTCATGTGTCTTTGCTGCATTCTTAGAATAAAATCTGCTATTTATATTTAAATCTTGTTTTGTTATTTAGGTTGCTTTTGATGATTAATGTAGCTTTTCATGTTCAGATTTAGTTGATAGATTAATAACATGGAAGATCTTCATAAAAAGGCCATCAAGCACCTCTGATCTCACCTCTCCCTCAGTGGGATCGTGAGCTGGGACAAAGGTGACATTGCTGCCAACAAAAACACTATTTTTTGCTTCGCCATGCAATTAGTAGCGTTGGATTCTTAGTTGTCGAACTTTGTATTAGTTTTGATTGCATGCTTAGGTTTATGATTACTTAGTTGCATAGTTATTTCATCTGATTTCATTGCAAATAAAATTCTGTTCATTTCCTTTTGCTGTTACTTAGGTCAGATTAGAGTGAAGTAACTAGGTCATAGGTTTTCTAAGTGTTCGTTTGTTTAGTTTGAAAAATAACTTGCAGAGCGCCTATCATACTTCTCCATTTGCCCATTCTCCATCCAACCTACCTGATTCATCCTCCATTTCAGATCCTTGCCACGTTCCCTCACGTTGACCTACCTTCCATATTATTGTGTAGCATTGCCTTATCTCTCCTTGAACAAATACAACCGTCCTTATCGCTCCTCAGCTCCATCCACCAAAACCTGGACCTTCTTACACCCCTATTTCACCTCCATACTCATTCCTCCACCTTTTTCTCTCCATCCATTCTCCAAAATCCCATTTCTGAACATCCTGTAGAAAATCACAGAACATCCTGTAGAAATTCTAGAACATCCTGTAGAACCCCTGCAGACTTCCTGTAGAATCTCACGAGTGAGGTTTCTTGATAGCCAAACTTTGTGAAACTCTTTGGAAGGGTGCTAAGGACCCCTTAGGCCCTCTCTGAACCTTCCTGACCTCTTCCAAGCATTTCCTCTCGCCGTTCCACTTCTGCACAGTCAAAAACAGTGAAAGCACATGCATGATAATTCTGACAACCTATTCAAAAATACAAAAAGATGTTTTTCTTCAGATACAAGTAGCTTAGACACATGTATTTTACCTTCCTAGAAGTAATGGCATCTCTTTCAGTAGCTTGCATCGTCTTTTTCGCATTAGTAGGACTAGCTAGTAAAATTAGGGTTTGCTATGGTTTGCGCTTTCTTTCAGCTTTTCAGTTTCTTTTCGCAAGCAGATTAGCTTCCTTCGAGTTAGCTTCCATCCATCAGTTAACAAGCTTCTTCTCAGAGCTCATAGAAGTTGGCTTGAGCCCCTAATGGACTTGTGCCAGCTGACCAAGTGACAGCTGCGCCAAGAGCTAGTACTTGTGCATACAGCACCATCGCTTCCAAGTTTGTTACGAACTACCGGGTTGATAAAATTAAAGAAGGGAGTCCCAGGAGTTGCACCATTATTGGTGCAATACTGGAGCTCACCATATATCATGTGGTTGTAGTAGTCCCACAAGGTTATTTAATGTTATGCTTTAACTTGTTGACATTCTAAACACTAAGCTACAAACTATGTTATATCCTTTTCCATTCCTATCTAGAAGAATATATTTTTTAAGTCCTCATGCATTTTGTTCACTCCTGGATTGAGATTTACGAGCTTCTTTCAATATCAATTCCTAAGCTCTTTGTTTTCTGGTACATACATCTTACTTTTATATCATAATAATCCACTATTTTCTAGCATATATCCTTCCCAATCGTATCTCATTATTATTCCTCTTGATCCAATGTTTCTCTACTTCTCTTAACATTGGTTAAAACGTCTTTGTCTTTCCATTGTTTTTGTTCTAATTACCTTTACTATTTTTTTCCCTACCTTTGATCTTGGTTAGTGATTGATGAGCCTAGGTATTGCAACAAGAATGTTGCAACTCCCAGGGCTACCAACTTTACTTATCAACTTAGGGTTCGTACAAACTTAGAGGTGACAGTGCTATATGCACAAGTAAAAGTGAAGGTCCTACTTGTTGTCATTGCTCATCTGGAAAGAGACCTCAAGGGTCCCAAGCCAGAATTCTATAGCGTCAAAAGAAGCTTAATTCTTTGATGGAAGGAGAGCAAATCTATTCTAAGAGAGAGCTACTCTACTGCAGTAATGAAGAAAACAACATGTAATGTTAAACCACACTATAACCTACTAACCATCTAAACAGCTATGCTAAACAGAATTGCTAAATCAACACTAACCTATGCTCCTATCTAAGTTGCAGAGGTAAAGAGCATTAAACTATACTAAGGTGTAAGCAAAGAAACTAAGCTAACTTGGTTTTCAAGCAAAAAAGCAGTCGGAGATCGAAATTGGTGAAAGGAGGATGTAAGGACGCAGTAGTGCATAGGGACCATTGGATCGATCAATGAATAGAAGATGGACGACAGAGATCTTATCGCGAAGGTTTAAGTGAATAAATGGATGAACAGGGTGAACACAAAGGATGAACAACAGAGGTTTTATCGTGGAGGTTAAGTGGATAGATGGACGAATCAGACAAACGAACAGGATGAACAACAAAGATCTTATCGCGGATATTAAGTCAAGAGATGGACAGACAAGATTAATCGGAGGATGGACGATAGAGATCGTATCGTGGGAAAAAGAAACGTGCAGAAATGATGGAGCGGGTTTCTAACGCAGTAAGCGGTTTCTCGTGCGCCCTCAAGGCTGTAAGCTGTATTTTTGAATTTCAAGAAATTAGCCTAATTGAGCGACACATAGCATGAGAAAACCACTTTTCTCGCGTGTCCTCAGGGGGGTAATGGTCGTGCAATAATCCGCACGAGATTGGGCGATAACAGTTGGATCAGGCGGGGCTGATTAACGGTGGAGATTAGCCAAGCTAGTTGGCGATCGAGTGATGTGATAGCTATCAGATCAAGCAAGGCAGATTGACGGTGGGGGTTTAAAGAGCATAAAGTGTTGAGGTGATGCGATCGCCGTCAGATCAAACAAGTCAAATTGACGGTGGGGACTTAAAGCGCATAAATCAAGTGGAAGACTTCACGCGAGGTGGTAGTTGGATAAACTAATGAATCAGACGGTGATTGGGTAGGTTTTTTGTGGATCAGACGATGATGAAGCGATGCATGAAGAATGTGCTGAAGGAGATTTTAAATGAAAACGATAGAGAAACCAGTGAGGGTGGACAAGTAACTACATCAAACTACAAACTCCATAGCTCATGCGAGAACCATAAACCTGTGTTTTTGCGGTTGCTGAAGGGTCTCTTCCTCAAGTCATGGTCCCAGAGGGAGGAGATGAGGTCGAGACACCTGCGGAGAACCTTATGGTGACCTTTTTCCTCTAGCTACCCTGTGAACTGAAAGAAGGCACAAAATGTAAGTAAGTTACAACACAACCGATCTACTCTACACTACTGTAATGAAAATGTAGCTACCTAAGCAAATAAATAGAAAACCAGGAAACTACTTAAGCAAATGAACAAAAACGGAAATCTATGATACTTAAGTAAATGAACAATGAAAACCAGGAATCTATTCTAGCATACATGTACAGTAAAGAGGAGATTTGGCTGTTCGGGTCAGGCCCTAACCCAAGAGCTTCAGCCCTCTGAGTTAACTCAGAGTTGGCTTAAAACAAAACTCATTCTCATTATGAAAACCATGGATTACAAAACAAACTGTCACAATTCTTGCAGCTCAGAAATAAAGTAGAGTTTTACAATGAAAAGTCTGAATCCTACTGAGGTCCTAAGCCTCTCTACTTATACATCTGAAGTCTCTAACAACTTCCTTCTCATTAGGGAGGCTAGGCTCCCCACTCAAGATAAACTAGTTTATGTCCCTTTCACTTACTCGGATGTCTTTTAGTCCTTAAAGTGATGGTTGTTTGCACTCTAAGCTAATGGAGGAATATTCGAATGGAGGGGTAGTAAAATGAGGAGGATTTACCTCCTATAATTACTCTCCCTTGTCCCATTCAAGTTTTGACCAAGGTCTTTGCCATAGTTCCTTGCTTTTATCCTTTATTCATGCATTACATGCACATTAGACCACAAAGCGAAATATCCAACTCTAACTCATCTCATAAACAAAATATAATCAAAAGTATGCAATAAGTTGTGAGAATATATGGTTTGACTAAGGTAGGAGGTGAATTAAGGCCAATTAAGGCCCATATAATTACCCAATGATGAGGCTCATCAATGATCCCATATTTAAATATGTTCATCGTCTCTCCTAGGTAATATGATATTTCTTACTCAATTGGGTTTCCAACCCCTTTAGTCAACTTGAGGTGGGGTTTCAAATTCAAGAGTTACCTGAGATTGTATTTGATGCTTGGGAGCCATGATTTCTCTCAAAATTTCAGATAATAGATTACTTTCAAGGTTTAACATTTGAGCATCAATTATACTACTTCAAATTAGGATCACTCTTCCCCTCTACCAAAATACTCCATCCTGTGAGGAAGATGATTCAATAGAATTTCGACCTTTATCTAACTTTCGTTTATAAGAATTTATTTATGGTTACTCCATTAGGTTTATGGTATATCATCATTGCACGTTATCAAAATGACTTTAGCAGGAGATTCTCAATTAGTAGAATTCCAATAATGCCAATATGCTAGGTCATCATGCCACATAACTCTTCAACATGCAATCTGTAATACCATAAAAAAAAGACTTAAGTGCACACCTTTTTTTTAGGAATGGGTTTTCCAACTCCTTCCTTATTTCCCTTCAGCAACTCCATAATGAGGGTATGGGGAACAACTATCCTCCCAACCGTAGGCTTAACTCAATAGTTGGTCACCCCCAAGCCTCAATCTATTATTTCCAGGCTTACAAATTATTTCCTCTTACCCAACAGATGCCTCTCTTCTTATGCCCCCCTTTCTTATATAAATTCCTTCCATCATAAAGGACTCAATCCCTATATTCACTCATTATTGCTTAACTATCATGCCCAAAAGTGGTGGACTCAAATGACACATGTCATACATGAGCCATTTCCATGTCATCTTTCTGAAATCATCCTTCGATACTTATAATAATTTATGTCATCAATTAACATTTTGTCACACCGGAATAAATCCATGCTAGAACTTTACTGCATTAATCTTTCGATATTGATTGACCTTTGATATCTCGAGGAGTTGACCCTTCGATAACATTAAGTGATAAGGGATATATTTGTTGACTATTGTCTGACACACAAGAGCCACACCATACTGGCGATTCGCATACAACATGCATTTACCAAATCTTCGATGCCCTGATATTCCCCATAAGCCTCTACTCTGATAGCACAAAATCATGAACCTTGCATTCGCCAGTGACCAGGGCTATGGCTAAGGCCATTTGAACCCCTAATTTCCAAAGTCTTTTCCAAACAAAAGGGGAAACCTATCCTTGAATTTCCAATGAACTATTGTACTAAGTGGACTTAGACCCATAATTCCTCTACTTGCCTTCTCATCTAGTCATCAATGGTAAGTTTATCATTTCATATGTTAATAATAAAGACACATGATGTGATAGGAATTCAATAGGATAGCTCCTAAATACATAATTCATCAACAATTATTGTATTTATATGCTCAAGGTTGCATTCATAATTTAAAATCCCCAAAGAAAACTTATATTATTATAAACAAGGTTGCTTGCAACTAATGAAAGATGTGCCATCTTCCACCCCACCATAGGCTCATATGCATTACTTTTTTTCTTGTATCTAGCCACTACTGAGCCAGACCAAGAAGCTACGAGGGAAGTTCTACCCAATAATACAGGGTGGAGTTTTGAAGCCAATCTCCTTCATTAAATTATCTTACCTATTCCCTTAAGATCACACAAACCTCAAAGTTCTACCTAGCTACCATGGATGGTTTCTCAATTGATTTACACAACAAGCACCCCAAGGTACCATCTCCAATGTTAATGGTGGTATGAGGATGAAGGTCACTCTCCTTCATCTCAATTGGAGGTTAGTTTGGAGTATTTTAGTCCATGTAGCCAAGTCTCAACCTCATTCTTAATGAAATCACAATGGAACCTACATAGCACAAGGGAAACCCTTTACTCAAACAAGATTTCATCAACACATCTCGTAAGTGCTCAAGTGCATGGATTCCAAATTTCACCTAATTCATGGCCATTCCAGGCCCATACAAAGTGAAAGGATCTATCACTCAATCATGAGTCACTCGACACCTCCTTCATATATATTTGTACGTAACATAGACAATCTTTAACAATTAATTCATTCCTCTTGCTAATGTGAGACTTGCCCCCTAACCTTTCTCATCAAAATCAGGTGAACCCTATCATGCATGAGATTCACCTCTCCCACACACGAGAGCCCTCCTCTCATATATGGTTTTCTCAACACCCCTTTTCTGTGCTCTCCTCCTCTTGTTTTTCACTCTTCCTCATCCTCCCGTACTCGTCATGTTTGTCCCTTCTACTTCGTTTTTTTGTCTCTTTTTGTCTTCCATAATTGACTTCATTAGATTACTTCCCTTGATGGGATTACATGTCAGGTATGTCCATGCTTGATCAGATCATCACTTATGATGAATCCTTCTAATGGTATGTTGTCCATACATCTTGAGCTATCCTGGTACTGATGTTCGCTCCTCTCATAACTGTTGGCAGTTATTGCTGCACCTTCTTGTTAAATATTTTCTTGGGAAAGGTTTAGAATCTTGATCCTTATAAAATTTGGCTCACACAATAATCCATTGACAACTATTAACCTCCAATTCCCTTTTGTTAGCTTTCCTCACCACATGAATTCACACGGTCTGTATTGTATTAAGGCTTCATCACTTCGTCAAATGGTATTTAAATTATAGTTACAATTATATTAGGTGTTTTTCCCAGTTACATGCACATGCCTAGATAAGGATCAATAATATGATTAATTACAACTACAATATCAACGAAGTTTAAACAAAAGGGATGTTACAATCCCCTCCCCCTTATATGAACATTGTCCTCAATGTGCACACCCTCTCATATGTCATCTTTAGCAACATTACACCATTTTAGGTGCTTCTTATTTCATTGAAAAAGCATTTGGACTACTACTTTTCAGTTGCATCAACATTCTTGCTCCTTTTGTATCAACATCATTCTTTATGTTCTTTGTCCTAGTTAGTTTTAGACTTACAATTTCTCCATTTGGTATACACATCAACAAACCAATATAAAATATGTGTTATGATAATTTCCATATATAGTCATTAAATATTTGCTTATAACAACGCAAGGGTCCCTCCCCTTACACTCATGTGAATACAAGGTGTTTCAATCTCGGGTATACCAAGATCATTATCCATTTTAATATAACATGTGTAATAATTCTTAGGAATTTATTATTTTCTACATTCCAATACTTTTCATTCTCAACAAAATATCAATAGGAAGAAAGTGAAGAGTTCTACCCTTTGAGTTTTCTTTGCACAACTCGAATTTCCTAGCCCTCTCTTGTATTGCCTAAGA
The DNA here is from genome assembly GCA_000404065.3 of Pinus taeda. Taxonomy (NCBI): domain Eukaryota; kingdom Viridiplantae; phylum Streptophyta; class Pinopsida; order Pinales; family Pinaceae; genus Pinus; species Pinus taeda. Next base: position 72,436 of record APFE031368729.1, read on the forward strand.
AATTACTTTCAACCAGGCTAGTCATCTTCTCTTGGATAGCCCATCATTCTAACTACCATGTTCATATTTTGTAGTTATGTATCTTCAATATAATATTTTTGGTAGTCCATTCACATGCAACTATATTAGCATGCAACCTTCCTTGGTTGCAATGTCTTCATGAGTTAGTACCAACTCTAATAATTTCAAGTGCTTACTAATCTATTTAATATTCAAAATCACAAACATGCATTTACATTGTACATTCAAACAAAACCTCAGTCATGCATGTCCACATGGTTGTGCACTACCTACACCTTTCTCACTATTCATATACATTCATGAAATGTGAAAATACCCTACATGATAAGAACTTACAGTCATTTAATGAGATATCTGATAGGTACAACATGTTGTCCCTTTTCATATAAAAAAACTAGAAAGGAATAATTCATTCCAAATATCATGGAATGATTAAGTGACCATTAAATTCACCCAGAGAAAGGTCAGTGCTAGCTCTTGATTCACTTGTCATACATGCACGCATATCATTGTTGCTACTAATTTTTTACCTAGGAAATCCTTACCTAATTCCATCTCAGTATGAACATACTAAAACACACCTACTTGACCGTTAGCATTTATTAGATGTTACATGACCAACTAGTGTCTTGGGGAGGGTTCTTACACTTCTTTTAACCAACTTTCTGATCAATACTTTATTATCCCTAACCTTGTCCCCACAATACTCTAAGCAACATCCTCATAATCTTCTCTAGCCATATAGTCAACCTATTTTGGTTACATGGTTGTCATCCATGGTTAGTAATCATAACCATCTTATGATAACATACTACTCTAAGTCCACAAGCATATGACATGCATGTTCAATCATTATTTGCATGCACCATGGCATATATACATGCAATTAACATTTCTCTATCCTCATGCCTATTAGTGCATATGTAATCTAGTTATTCAATCCCTTGCCATCTCAACATGCCTATTCTCTTATTTATCAACATATTACAACCCTTTCAAAATTTGAAGAAAAGACATTCAGAAAATAAGAGATAAGTTGAGAGATTCCCCCTCATAATCATGGATACATGACTTGGCCATGTGTTTATGTAATTGACATTTATTCATTTGTTCAAGGGATGTCTACTTAGCATCTTGACTTTGTCCTCTTTCATAACCTTCGCAACTAACTTTCCAATGAATCTCTTATTTTTTTGCACATTCAATAGTCCCACCTCAATATCTTAACATAGATCTATTACTCTTGTCTCAAAGGCATTCCCTACATATCACAAGCTTGGGTATATACAACCATTCTCTTGTTCCCATTGTTCTTGGTTCCATGTGGTACAACCTTACTTATGTAGTCATTACTCTAGAACCCTTTTTTTATTACTATGGAACTTTGCTTTTGTAGTATGCTTCCTTGGCCCATCTAGGTCCAATGTTGAACCCTTTCGTTATATGTGAACCCTTTATCTCTTATATATACACACCAAGGAAAAAATATTAGGATCATAATATGTATCTTATTATATTCATTATAAAAGGAGGTTCCACCCTCGAGGTGGATTTTATTCATTGACTTATTATTATTTTTTATTTTCAAGGTGCATGGTTCATAGCATTTTGCATGAGAGTATGAACCTAGGGTTTTGCTTCTTCAAATGAATCATTGTGGAAATTTATCTATAATTTTTTCTTGGAAAGCTTCAAAGCATGAAAGTTTGATAAAATTTAGGAGAGATCATGAAGTACATCTCGTCAAAATTTCAGAATTTGTTTCACTATACTTTCAGAGATACATCCTGTGGAAGTTAGAGTTTGTGAATGGTCCTAAAATCAATTTCAAATGAATAATCTTGGAATTTGCACTACAATTTTTCATTCAAAATATTAAGAGAGAAAATTTTTTAGGAGTTCGAGGAAACACATTCATGTATAAGTGATCAAAATTTCATATTCTAGTTCACTATAGTTTCACAAATATAACCTATTGAACTTTGTGTTTGTGATTGGTACTAGAATCAACTGTAAATGGGACATATTGGAACTTTTGCTATACCTTCTTTTATGGGAGAAATAAGAGAGTGAGATTTGGAGGTTGTTGGGGACATATTTTTGGGTAGATGTGTCAAAATTTCATATTCTAACGAAATATAATTTTATAGGTATACCTATGGAAGTTAGGGTTTGTGACTATTCTAAAATCATATTTTAAAAGGGTCGTCTTTGTAGTTTCACTATAACGTTTTACGAGTTAAATTTCATATTATATATTTTTTGGGTTTTGAAGAAACATATTGAAGTACCTCAAGTAAAAAATTTAGAATCATATTGGAAAAATTGGACATGTGGCACACTACACAAGTTCACTCTTTGGAAGAGGGAAAAAATCAACAAGCTTTGGAAAGGTCATCGTAACTTTCGCTTGGCATATGAAATTTTGGTCCCACCTGTGGAATTGCCTAAAAGAGATATATGGGAATTACAAGTTATTCAACAACACAAATGGAAACAATATATTAAGTTAAAATTTTGAATGCATATTATTCACAATGATATACATATTTATATAGTCTTATGACCCTTGGTTTTCATTTTCCAAGTGGTATCTTGGACTTCTCCAACTGTTCACATTCATCCACACCAACCCTTGGCGGATTAGGTGTCCAACATTCCCGCCCTTAATCCGAAGGGACAATATATGAGTCCAAGAAGAGAGTTGTAATACAAAAATGAAAAAATGCATGGCATTAATTGGCTGAATTTTCTCTCTTAAATGATGGTATAAGGTGGGAGAACTCAAGGTCTCAACCAGTGGTGGTTTAAGGATAACCACCAACATTGGAATGCTTAGTGAAGTTCATGGAATAGTTCCAAATATGGCTAGAAGTTGAAGTCTTTTGCTAGAGGAAGTGTTTTGAAAATTAAGACCATTGAGGTCTCAACTTATGGTGGTTTAAGGAAATCCACCAACCAAAGGCATGTTCATGGGGCATTTCTCTGTCTCTGGCTATAACTCTAAATCTGCGTATGGCTGACTCTGACTCTAGCCTCACGTACCAGGCTTAGGCTATGGCTCCGGATCGCTTGAGGTATATTTGAAGCTTGTAGATGGCCATAAATCCCCCTATGTCAGATACAAGGTGAGAATATGAAGAAATATCAATTAATAGACATGTCAATACTCAAGAACAAATTCTATGGTATGAGCAATTTATCTTCTTGGCTATTGAAACCCATTTTCAAGAAGTGTTCCATCCAAGATGAATCTTTGTTCTTGTAGGAGGCTCGTTTTTGAAGCATTTATTTGAATTATCAATATTTTTATGACAATGGTCACATGGATGAAGATCAAAATAATAATCTTTCACATGGCCAACTCTGTCGTAATGTTGGCATTTGACAATGTGTGGTGGTTGTGGAAGAGAAGCAGGTGAAATTGAACTTCCTGGAAGAAACCCAAAACTTTGAAATTGAATGGGCTTAGTGTAGTTAAGAATATGAAAGGAAACATCCTTATCATATCCAAGATCAATTATGTGCTTGTTGTTGACAAGATCTTCCCAAGGTATGATGATCATCATAGGAAGTGTAGGTTGAATTTATGCATCTGCATGCAAATATTCTCTTGCACTGGGCATTGAATCAACCTCAACCTCACTGATTTGATTAGTTTATGGTTGCTGATGGAAGTTTTTCTCAAACTCAAATAGAGTATTGTTCTAAAAAAAAATCAATTCAAAATGACAACTCTTTTGCTGAAGCTCATCTCGCTAGAACTGAAATTCTAGTTGTAGACAATAATCTTGTCATGTGCATTTTGCAAAGAGATTCTAATGTTAGAAAGAGTGTCCTTGTTGATGTTTACCATCCCATCAACAATTCACTGTATTAGAGTATTAAACAACTCTAATGTATCATCAAGTCTAACCATCTTCTTAACTCAATTCAACAAAAGACATGTGTTAGCTTTAACAAAAAATGAAATTGTAAAGACAAATCGCTGCAAATGCTATATAACCACAATTGAGTAGTGTGTTGTGAACAAAATAGTGAAAAAATTATCCCAACGGTAAACGAAGTGAATCCCATTAACATTTCTCCCAACACCTTTACCATAAATGGTCAACTAGGGACTTGTATCCTTGCTCTATACAATGAAAGAGGAATTTGGAACAAATCTACAATGAATGAAAATATTTAGGATGCATTTGATACCTCTTCAACATGCCAATACACCATGACATTAGTCAATTCATGAATTTTGTTTGAATTTCATAGTTTATGGAATTCTTTGAAGTATGATTATAGGTCGAGAGGTTACAAGAATTTTCTTTCCACTATTGCTCACTCAAAATTTTCTATTCAATTTACAATTGCCAAGCTTGTGAAAATATGCACTCTGTTTTCAATGCACAAATATTTCCTTGATCTCTAGGCTTGTTAATTACGTGGATGGTGCCCAATAATAAAAAAACTAGGAAATATCATATATAAGAGTAGATAATCAACCAAAGCCATTTACAAAAATAGAGAATGATTGTTGGCCCTCAATTTTGGTCATCTCTGCCTATCCTAAATCCATTTATTTACCACCATATTCCATCCTATTTCACCTATATATGCCTCATTTTAGTCCTATTTTTCATATTCAGGTAACTAAATTAAGTTCTTTCAATTTTTTTCAATTTTTGTAAAAATTGGGTTTTAAGAGTACATTTGGACTACATAAAAAATTCTCGTAATAGCTTCATGGAAGTCATATGTGCAGGAGACCTGGGCGAGATCTGAGCACATATTTGGAAAGCTTGGGAACCATGGATGAAGAAATGCCTATTGGCTCAGTCAAACTGAGCAATAACAAGCTCGGTCAATGCTGGTCAAACATGACCTGTCATTCAGGAATTCCTAGTAAAAAGGAGCATATTTATTATTTTGTGGGATTTGTCATCATTTTGTGAACGAGACTTGATGAGTTCGACCTGTATGGATGCATTAGGATTGATAAGGTTGTTAGAGCCATTATAGGAAAGATTGTTTATGATTTGCTTATTTAAACAGAGTTTATGGACCATTAAAAAAAGTGTGATTTTGTATTAAGATTATTGGAGACTTTTGAGATAATTTGAAGAATCATTTCTACTGTTCTATTTGTTGTTCATGCTGTGGATTCTTTATTAAGTTAGCTATATATGAAGAGTTCTTTAGGTGTACAAGGCAAGGTCTAAGGGCCCCCATACCAAGCTAAGTACAATTTGGTTAAATTTTGTATAAATTATCATAGTTTTGATTCAATATTTTTTGTTTCCGTTTTATGATTCAGTTACTTAGATGTGTTATGATTTTTGTATGATTTTTTTGGTTTAAAATTTAATTTTCATACAAAAGGACAACCAAGGATTTAAGTTAAATTCTCTTTCTATCAAATTATGAATCACAACTAAAAATCATCCTTTTTCATTTCTTGAATTGTTTCTTGAATTCCAGTTTATAATTTGATGCAATGGTAATGTTGTTGGAGTAGAATAGTGAGGAAGGACAACCAGGACCTCCTAAGCTAGGAGCCTCTTCTCTTGCTTTCTTCACATCACAAACTACTACTCTTTAGTTTCTCTTCTTGAGGACACTGTGGGGAAGGACAACTAGGATCTCCTAAGTTAGGTGCCTCTTCCTCCGCTTACTGCATCTTGAATCAAAGATTTTTTAGTTTCTTTTAACTTATAACTTATTTGTAATATGCATTTCCCTTAACCTTTGAGCCTTGCCTTCCAAAATTGACTTAACCTAAAATCCATATACTTTGGATGTGCTTCCAAGTCTACAAACCCGGATTGACGAGTAAAACACCTGCGTCAATTTACTTAGTAAATTGACTTGACATTTTTGGCACTGTTGTCGGGGAAACACATTCATATTTAATCACAATAGGAAGCTTTAAACAAAAACAAAAATAAAACAATGTACTTAGGATTTTTCCATTTTGATTCTATATGACTAGAAAAAGAGACAAAAAGGATAGATAGATAAAACAAGACCCCCCAACTACTAAACCATTGGTAGAAGCAGGACTACCTACATTTGAATTAACTACACCAATTGTTGGAAAACCAACTTTGAAAGACCTAGAGGAAAAATAATGTTCAAGACAAAGGTTAACGCTTGTTGAAAGACAAACTTTGTTAGCTTATGAAGAGAAGAGAAAACAAAAACAAAAACAAATAGGAATATCTTCCATAGGAAAACAAAGAAAGACAAGAAAACCAATTGATCAACCTATTATTGAATAGTTATATCAACCTATCCTTGAACAACTAGATCAACCTATCTCTAAACAAACAAAGCAAGTTGAAAATACACAATCTCAATTCGTTACTGAAACATTTAAAACTGTTGAAAAGATATGGCAAAAGAATGACAAGGATCTAATATCCCGATACTAACTCCAGAACAAAGGTTACAATATGAAAAGCAACAAAAGGAATGGCAAAGAAAAAGAGAGGAAGATATGAGAAGAGAAGTAGAAATAAAAAGAGAGTAAGATGCCAAAAGAGTATATGATCATAAGAGAAGACAAGATGAAGAAACAGATAATGATGAAGAAGCTACTTTTGGATTCCCAATTCTAGATACTAGAGAAATTTTTGGAGAAGAGATAAAAATGAAGAATATTCCACCTTCGGTTTCCATTCATGTTTGAATTTGATATTGTATGTCGTACTTATGGTTATACTGATGACACACATAAGCTTCATTTTCTTCATGCTACTCTTAAAGCAGCTGCATTAAAATGGTTTATGGGATTAGGAGAACACACTATTATTTCTTAGGAAAACATGAGGAAATTTTTTCTTAAGAAGTATCAACCCTATTGTAGGCCTAGATATTCAAAGGAGGGCATTTTTAGGATGTCTCAACAAGAAGATGAGAGTTTGGAAGAATACTTAGAATGATTTCTTTACAACTTACAAAAATCCAAACAACATTCTTTAAATCCTGATACCATTTGAAAATTATGCTCAAAGGAATACGAGATGAGTATCTTGATATTCTCAATGTGATGGGTAAAGGAGATGTTTCATGCTTACCATTCAATGAAATTGTTGAATTATGTCAGAAGTATTCTAGAGGTAGAACCAAAATAGGAAAAAGAAATATAACTTCAAGAGCTTCTAAATCAACAACAAGAGGAGTAACAAGAGCAAAAATAGGGAGTTTGTTAGAAAACTTTGAAACTGATATTTTGAGCACCTTAGGAACATAGGTTGATGTATTGAAAGCAAAGAAGAAACAATAAGAAGAAGAATAAATACTATCAATCTTTTGTCCTAAATGTAGGAAGAAGCATCCTTTACGAAAATGTCCTTTGGATAATATACATATTTGTGGACTTTGTACAGAAAATGATGTCACAGATGATTGGCCAACATTAAAAGTGTTGCAAGCAGGCCAACTAGAAGAAACTCAAGGATTTTATTATATGGCACCAAGAAGAGCTTGGAAACCACGTTTTGTAGGTACATCTCAACAATTTCCTCAACAAATTCCCTAGAATTTTCAGTATCAAAATTCATGGAATACTACAGAAAAAAAAAAAACAAAGGGTTGGAGTGAAGGATTACTTTTAGGTGACCGTATTGAAAACCTCTGCTTCGCGCGCGCAGTAGCCCCTAGTGTGATCTGAGTACTCCCTCCATTGCCATGGCCTCGAGAGGGGGCTCTGAGGCCCCTCCTCCTTCACCTCCTCCACCATAGATCCTTGCATTCAGGAAGCGGATCGGTGATAGTAGTAAACGCCTAGCAAGGGAAACTCAACGCAAGTTTGTAAAGAAACTTGATAGCATCCCTACAATCGCCCTGCCCGTTGAAGATTCTTGCATATCTTCTTTGAACTTAGCTGAAAGAGGGCTCATCGGTCAATTTTCAGGGCTATGGCCTTCCCCCAAGGTTGTCGAGATGTGGGTGCAGAGGAACTGGCAACCACTAGTAAAGGAAGGCATCAGAAGTTTCCTGTTGGTAAGGGCTTTTTGTCTTTGTTTTTTATTCAGTAGAAGACAAAAATATCATCTTTAGGAATGGACCATATTTCATGGGACCTCAGGGTCTGTATCTAAACTCATGGTCACCAGATTTCGATTCGACACAAGATGTGTTGTCAGCAGTTCCAGTGTGGGTGCGCCTCCCTCATCTTCCACTACACTGCTGGAACCCGAAGTCACTGGAAATGATTGGTAACACCCTGGAAAAATACATAGAAAAAGCAGAGAGAAGGTATCAATATTCATGTGCAAGAATATGCGTCGAGGTTGACTTGGAAATAGGGTTACCTGAAACCATAATGTTAAAAATAGCAGACTAGTCTTATATCCAAGAGTTAGACTACGAGCAACTACCATTCAAATATAGAAATTTCCATGAATATGGGCATTTCGCAAGATACTGAAAAAAAAGGGAGGAAGATCTAGAGAAGTCGAAAGGAGAAAAATGGATCCAGGTGCAGAAAGCAGTCGAGGCCAAGGTGAGTAACAGGAATAAAGGGAAAGAGGTACCGATGGAGTCTGGAACTGCCTTAATAGGAATGGTTTCAATGGAAGGAAGAGGAGAACAACCAAAGAAAACAACCTCAATGAACCCATTCAAAACCCTCAACACTTCAATTGAAATTCTAGAAACAGAGATAGAGGAGATTGAATGCCAAGTTCCTTCACTCGAAACAGAAAAGAAGAACATAGAAGTAACCCAACTTGACTCCCCAGTAGGAAACTCCTCCTCACCTACATATGCAGAAATAACAAGGAAAAAACCCTCGGAAACCTCTGGGTCATCAGAAGACATGACATTCAAGAGACCCTCTAAAAGAGTTGGAAGGAAATCTCATAAGGAAGCTAGGGAAGAAGAGGCGGAGAGGCAAAAAATGCAAGGCAGCCAATCTACCATTGAAATGTCTATCGGGAGAAACACCAGAACAAGGCCCTCTAAGGGGGGATCAACTTACTCCAATCTCATTAAATAATGAAACTAGTCCTTGGAATTACAGAGGCTTGGGGAACCCTTCAAAAGCTGAAGCAGTCAAAGATCTTCTGAAAATATAAATTCCTGAGATCCTCATGCTCCAAGAGACTAATATTGAAGGGGAAACCCTTCTTGAGATTAGCAAATTAAAATGGGGAAAAAATGCAGGAAAGGCAATTAGTGCAAGAGGTTCCTCTGGTGGCCTAGCAATATTGTGGTTGGAGGACAAGTATCAACTAGAAAGCTCCTTTGACACCCAACATTGGATATTCACTTAACTTCGATACCTCTCTAGTAAGCTCTCCATCTCTCTCTTCAACCTTTATGTTCTAGTCCACCTTATAGAAAAGAAAGAATGCTGGCAAACCTTGTCTGATTTCTTAGACATTTACTCCCCTCAAAATATAATAGTGGTTGGAGACCTCAACCTCATCATTGATCCAAAAGAAAAGACAGGTGGCAATAGTGGCAGGGACCAAATGCTTCCATCAGTAGAGGAGCTAATACTTCATTGGGATCTTCTTGACTTCAAACCGAAGAAAGGTCTTTACACCTGGACAAACAATAGAGCTAGGGAAGAACACATCTATGCTCGCCTAGATCTTTTCCTAGCGCAAATCTCTTTGTTGCTAGGAAAAAGACTGATCTCCTAAAAAATTCTCCCAAAGCTGGCCTCAGATCACAAACCTATTTTCTTACAGCTGGAAGATGAAGAAAATTTGGGCCCTATCCCCTTTAGATTCAACCTGCTTTGGTAAGGGAAAGAAGGGTTCATGGAAATTGTTCTGGAGGCATGGTCCATAACCGTGACAGGATCTCCCAGGTTCGTGTGGGAGCAGAAACTAAAAATAACCAAGAGAGCTCTGAAAAAATGGATTAAAGAACCCTCAAATTCTCTTACCAGCGACTGAAAGGAGACAGTTCAGTTTTTATCAGATCTGCAATTGGATTTGGAAAGTAAGGAGATCTCTGCTTCAGATTTAGAAAAAGAAAAAGTTGCCCAAATCAAATCATTTCGCACTTTCCACCATGAAGTAGAGACTTGGAGGATTAAGTCTCGTAGCCTGTGGCTTAAAGCTGGAGACCAAAATACCTCTTTCTTCCATAGGCAGTATAAAGCCCCACTATCTCGAAATCATATCTCTGAAATCACTTGCTCAGATGGGACTGTGCTCAAAGGTCAAGAACAACTAAAAAAGGTAGCAAAAGATCATTTCCAAAATCTTTATAAAGAGGATGTGAATGGGAGTGAAGAAGTCATCTCAGAATTTCTCTCCCACATTCCATCTTTGGTAAGCAAGGAGGACAACACTATTATTACAAAACCTTTTTCCAAGGAAGAAATCTGTAAAGTAATATGGTCCATGGAACTAGACAAGGCACCAGGATTTGATGGCTTCTCAATTCATTTTTATAGAATCTGCTGGGAAATAATAAAAACTAATCTTCTGAGGATGATTAAAGATTTTCATCAAAAAGCCAAAGTGGGAGGCAATACTAACTCTATCTTCCTTGCATTAATACCAAAAGAAGTGAATCCGGGCACTTTTGATAGGTTTAGGCCAATCTTGCTCTGTAATGCATCATACAAAACACTGACAAAATTGTTGGCTAATAGAATCAAGCCATTGCTTGGGAAACTCATTTCTCCCACCCAAGGAGGCTTTGTCAAAGGGAGACACATATTAGACAACGAAATACAGGTGCAAGAAGTCATACGCTCTAGTTACCTTTGGCAAGAGCAAGGTATGCTCATAAAGCTCGACATGGCAAATGCATTCGACCAAGTAAATCTTTCTTTCCTGTACAAAGTCCTCCTTTCCTTTGGTTTCAACTCTAAGTTTGTCAACTTGAATAATTCTTGTACTAAAAGGCCATGGACAACACCTTTAGTTAATGGCAGGCCAACAAACTATTTTCAAGCCTTGAGGGGAGTAAGGTAATGCTGCCCCCTCTCCCCTTTCTTGTACATACTGATGGAAAACTCGTTAAGTAGAAAAGTGATAGCTTAAGAGAAAGCAGGGACAACTCCAGGAGTCAGGTTGACGAAAGGGCTAGAGCCTCTCAACTATGCACTACTCGTAGATGATTCTCTTCTTCTGGGCGGAGCCTCCATCAAGATAGCCAAAGTTTACAATGGAATCCTTCAAAAATACTGTAGCATATTAGGAGCTTTTATAAATAAAAGGAAAAGTGCAATATATGAGTGGAATGTGGATCAACAAGCAATTCATAGAATAGCCTACTCCTTAGGCTTTTTGGGATATGCTTCTTGGGATAAAATCAAATATCTCGGGTTACCAATAACCTTGGGCTCTAACAAAATATCATTGTGGAAAGAGGTAATAAGCAAAATTAAGTCCAAGATTACAGCTTGGGGAGGTCAATGGCTCACCAATGCTGGCAAACTCATCTTTATAATATCTATTTTGTTCTCCGTGCCAATTTATCAGGCCTCCTTTCTACTGGCTCCAAAGAAGATCACAGAACAAATCTCCAGAATGCTCAGGGATTTTCTGTGGAGAGGAGGAAGAGGAAATCAAATAAAATTCCATTTAGTGAATTGGGATACAGTTAAACGTCCCATCTATGAAGGAGGCTTGCAAATAAGAGACCTAGGCCTTGCCAATCTGGATCTTGGAGGTAAAATACTCCGGACCCTCTTCTCAAACAGCAAACACCCTGTCAGTCAGGTCATAAAAAATATATATATCTAAAAGGCTCAATGCTAAGAAACATTCAGATAGATAACAACATCAAAGGGACGTCGATATGGCTCCTCTGCCAATCGAGGGCTCGAGTTCTTTCAAAATCACTTGTATCGCATCCCAGACAACAAAAAAACCACGATGCTGTGGCAAGACAACATAATGGGACAATCACCTCTGAGAAAAAATGAAGCATTCAAAGAAATCAGGAACTTCCTCATGCAGCAAGGAATCCTCACCCTGGCAGATATTTCGGCTTGGGACGACTCCAGAAAATGGAGAAATTGGGAATTCCACGAGTTCCTGAACAATTGCGCAGTCAAAAGACTCTCCTGGAAGAAGCGCTGATGGGCTTGGCACTCGTTCACATGTGTTCGGCGGATAAATGGGGATGGGGAAAGACTGGAATTTACAAGGTAAGGCATGGATTTGTCTCTCTTCAATTACAATAAGCTTCGAGACACACTGCATCGGTGTGGAAACAGATTTGGGATCCTCTTGGGCTTCCTAAAATAAACTTCTTCACCTGTGTATTAATGCATGGGAAAATGCTAACTAGCAACAATATGAGTAAAAGAGGCATTCACGGGCCACATTGGTGTTCTCTATGCTATTAAGCTCATAAACCATGGAGCATGTGTTCATGGATTGCACTTTTGCTGAAGAAGTTTGGGACTACATCCTCTAAGGTCTCAATGTCTCTGCCCCATTGCAAGTCAAAATAGCTAACCTTTTCAGCACTTGGAAAATGCGATATCCTCACAGGACCTAAAGAAAGACAACATGGAACAGAATCTGGAAAGCAATTCCTAAATACGTTTGCTGGAAAATATGGCTCGCCAGAAACGATAAGATCCTCAACAACATTTCGAATTCCCAATTGAAGGTGGCAACAAAAGCAAAAGCACTACTCCTCGAGACTGTGGCCAATCACCCCCTTAAAAATGATAACACGCTTCTCCCTAAAGAAAAGAAATGGATGGGAACATATATTTTTGGAGATAGGATAAAGAACACCACTTGCCCCAGTAAAACTCTTGTATGGAGATTACAAGAAATAGACTCAGATTTTCAAGATTGTTGGAGGAAACAGGGTAAAACAACAATCTTTTTTGATGGTGCCTCTAAAGGCAATCCAAGGATAGCAGAAGCAGGCAGAGTGATCTACTCCTTGGAGGGAATTCGAGAAGATAGCTTCATCTGGGGCCTTGGACAGAGAATCAACAACCAGGCATAAATCCTTGGGCTACTAAAAGCCTGTTAGATAGCACGTGAAAAAGGTAATAAGTAAATACAAGTATTCGGGGACTCAAAATTTTTGATAAAGATATTAAACTTGAAGGACCACCTCAACAATCTAGCACTCAACAAGACACTTCAAAGGCTAAGATACGTGCGCCAAGATTTCTCCTCCTACCTTCTTTTCCATATTCTACGTGGCTCAAATAAGGAAGCAGACGCAAAAGCAAATCATGCATGCCTCCTGCCACAAGGAGTTTTCAGCAAGAATGATGAAGAATATACATGGATCTCGATCCTGTAATCTAGAGTAAATCTACACCTATGTAAGGAAAGGATAGCTGCACCTAAAAGTATTTCTGAATATTGTAATGATGGTTGTTTTTGGCCTCGACCCAACCAAGCTTAAATAATTAATATAACCATTATAGTTAAAAGGAAAAAAATTCATGGAATACTCCTATGCCATGGAAAATTTGGCTCCGTAAAACTCAAAAACAAGGTTGGAGAGGATATACCCAACCATCTCAACCATTCTATCCATATCAAGCTTATCCTCAACAACCATATCAACAACCTTAACCTCAGCAGCCATACCCTCAACAACCAATAACATTTCCACGACAAAATCTTGCACCCTTACTAACTTAACCACAACAGCTTCAGTTGCCATCTATCTAACCACCACCCAAACAAACTCAATTACCAACTCAGCTAGTAGCAAATCTGAGTAATAGAGTGGAAAGGCCAGCATATAATGTGGAAGAAACAACATTATTTCCTACATATTCTATTCTAAATATTTAAGACATCCACTTGAGGTCTGGAAAAGTTCTACAAGAAGATTCTCCACCAATCATAGAATAACAAATTGAAGAAGGAGACCAATATGAAAAATCTAATCCAAAGAATCAAATTCAGAAAAGTAAAACTATAATGACTCAAACACCACCTTTCCTAGAAAGGTTAGTAGAGCAGAAAAATTCAATTTCTCTTCCTGAATTTGATATCTTAGATGAATTAGAGAATTCTTATGTCAAAATCCCTTTGTTGTAAGCTTTCAAAGATATTCCAATATATACAAAAACAATAAAGGAATTATGTATTAAGAAAACTGGCAGAAAGAAAAGAGATCCACCCACAATCCAAGTCATTGGAAAATTTGCTAGTCTCATGTCTGCAAAAACAACAATTGAAAAGTATATTGATCCTGTGATACCTATGGTTACCATTTCAATCAATAATTTTTCAGTTCCTAAAACTTTAATTGATCTAGGAGTTGTTATAAATGTCATGACAACATAAACAATGAAGTATTTAAAATTGTCAAATATCCGACCTACTACTACAATTTTAGAGCTAGCAGATAGATCTAAAGTTGTACGGAAGGAATACTTGAGGACATCATTGTTTCTTTGGATTCATGGGAGTACCCTGTAGACTTTATGATCTTGCAACCAAAAACAAATATAGGAGGCCACCCTTTAATTCTTGGCAGACCATGGTTAGCCATAGCAAATGCCTTCATTAGATGCAAATTAGGAAGCATGATCATAACACATGGAGATGAAAGGAAACATATTCCACTATATCCTCCTGCTCAATCTCCTTCTTTACTATCATGGCTTGATGACCAACAAGAAGAAACTCTACCTGTTTTAAGCATTAATCAAGCCTTTAATTTTAGAGAAGAAGAAGAAAATGAGGATTTAATAGACCTTTTTATCTCAGAACCTGATATTTCTGAGCATCTACGAATAACGCGATATGAAGTTGCAAAACATATTTTAAATCAATGTTTTTAGGAAAATTGTACTATTCAATCATTGAAGAACTCATTTGAAAGAATCTTTACTGTTAGCTCAATTACCAATTCTCAAAGCAAAAACATTGAAATCAATCCTGGAAACAATCTAAATATTGGTAATAATCTACAATCATCACAAGAACAATAGGTAATTGCATTGTTACAAAAATATTCAAAAGCTTTTGTCTGGGACTATACAAACATGCAAGGAATTCATTCAAAAACATGTATTCACCATATCTATATTGATGATAATATCAAACCAGTTAAACAACCACAAAGAAGAATGAATCCAATGATGAAAGAGATAGTTAAGGAATAATTGTAAAAACTATTACAAGTAGGACTCGTCTACCCTATCTAAGATAGTCAATGGGTTTCTCCCTTAGTTGTGGTACCAAAGAAAAATGGAAAACGGAGAATATGTGTAGACTATAGGGAATTGAACAAAGCAACATTGAAAGATAATTTCCCATTACCATTCATTGATCAAGTACTAGATTCACTAGCACGAAAGAAATTCTTCTCTTTTCTTGATGGATTTAGTGGATACAATCAGATTAAGAAAGCATTGAAAGATCAGGATAAAACTATAGTTACTTGTCCTTGGGGAAGATATGCTTATAATGTTATACCTTTTGGATTATGTAATGCACCTACTACATTTCAAAGAAAAGTGCTAGTTATCTTTGCAGATCTTATACATGAATGTGTTGAAGTCTACATGGATAATTTCACTGTCTATGAAGATAAATTTGATGATTGTTTAAACAACCTTGAAAATTTTCTAAAGATATGCATAGAGACAAACTTATCCCTCAACAACGAGAAATGTTTTATGATGTTAACTGAAAGGATAGTGTTAGGACACCACATTTCTTCTTCTGGAATAAAGGTAGACCCAACAAAGATACAAGTCATTGTAAACTTAATGCCACCAACAACACAGAAAGAAGTAAGAAGTTTCTTGGGATATGCAGGCAATTATAGAAGAATCATTGAAAACTTTAGCAAAATAACTTTACCCTTGTTCAAATTACTTGAAAAAGACATTGAGTTTCAATGGACTACAGATTGTCAAAATGCATTTGAAAAACTAGGAAAAAAAATTGTCTATAACACCCATTCTCAGAGGAACAAATTGGTCATTGCCATTCCACATATCTATTGATGTATAAGATACAGCTATAGGAGCATCTCTAGGACAAAAAGAAAATCAATTTAACTATGCCATTTATTTCATTATAAAAAAATCTAACTCCAACAGAATTAAACTATACAGTTTCTGAAAAAGAAATGCTAGTTGTTGTGCATGCAGTCAATAAATTTAGGCATTATATAACATGCTATAAAGTGTTTATTCATACAGATCATTTAGCCATTAAATATTTAATGAAAAAAACAATTACCAATGGCAGAATTACTAGATGGCTATTACTAATACAAGAATTCAATCTCATTGCTCTAGATCGACCGAGAAAAGATAATCAAGTGGAAGATTTTCTGTCAAGACTTCATTCTCGTGGTGATCTTATTCCTGTTTTAGACAACTTTTCTGATGAACATCTATTTTCTATAACAACTAAAACCCCATGGTTTGCAGATGTAGCTAATTATTCATCATCTAGAATATTAACATCTCATTTCACTAGCATGCAGAAAAGAAAAATGATCAGAGAGAGTGATAGATACGGTTGGTTCAATGGTGACCTATTCTATATTGGTCCTAATCTTTTGATAAGAAAATGTGTAAGAGAAGATGACATTATTGATATTCTAAAAGCATTTCATGATGAACCATGTGGTGTCCATTTTGGAGATAAACGAACATTATACAACGTGCTCAAGCTTGACTACTACTGGCCAAAAATTTGCCAAGTGGAGTCATGGAAAAGAAATATTTGACCTATTCCTCAATCATCTAAATAGCCTATTTGACCATATAAAATTCACTATTGAAATTGAAAAGAACAACCAGCTTCCCTTTCTTGATATCCTTCTAACAAAAAGAAACAGGTCTCTTGGTTTCCAAGTTTATAGAAAGAAAACCCATACAGAAAGATATCTTTATGCAAATTCCCATCACCACCCTAAACAGAAGATTGGCATCATTAGGACCCTACCCACTAGGGCGGCCAGAATATATGATCATGACCATTTAAATGATGAACTCAACCATATACACAAAGTGTTTGAACTAAATGGCTACAATAGAAATACCATTAAGAAAACTATGCACCTATCTCTAATCAAGAATAACAAGGACAAGAAAAATCAAAATTTATCAACTCCTAAGGTCTCCCTGCCTTACATAAAAGGCACCATTGATAAAATTACTAAAATTCTTAATAAACATAACATCAATGTAGGATTCACCCCTACTAACACCATTAGTCAATTAATCAGCTCAATCAAGGATCCCATAAACCCTAATATGCAAAAAGGTGTTTATGTGATTCCTTGCTCATGCGGTAAGGAATATATAGGTGAAACTGGTAGGTCTCTTAATATTAGGATTAAAGAACACGCGGCCGACCTAAGAAGAGATAGGACCTCTAAATCAGCGTTAGCAGAACATGTTCACTTTTCCTCTCATTACATCTGCATGGAAGAGGTCAAACTGGTTAGAAAATTGGACCACTATCTTAGAAGGAAAATCAAAGAAGCCATAGAAATAGAAAAAAGGAAGAACAATTTGAACCGGGACGATGGACTAAAACTAAGTCACACGTGGAAACCTTTACTTGAAAATCTTAAAAATCAATAATTAACCCTTATCCCTTAAATTAACCTATTCCCTCCTCTCTTAAAAATATCAATATAATAATCACCAAAAACATCAATCCTCATATCATCATCATCATAAACATAAATTAGTAGTGATTAATTCACCCATAATCAATTGATAACATTAACCAATGAAAATTACATCTAGGATTGATAGATATTATTATAGCATTAACTCACCAAATCTATTAGGATTTATTAATTAAAAATTAAATAAATTTATCAAGTAAATAAAATCAATAAATAATTAAACATGAAATAAATACATAAAATTAGAGACATATTAACAAATAATAAATAATTAAAACTAATAAATTAATTTTAATTAATCAGACAGATTAGATTAGTAGGTTTTTTTTTTCCCTGAATTTGTCTCCTCCTATATTGATACAAAAATATTTTTGCAAAGAGGCCACGGCCTCGAGAAGTCTAGCCCAGAGAGGCGGCATGCTCACATTACATAGCTGGACACTGACCAAAAAGACCTACTGAAGACTGACCGGAAGAACTTCTAGGACCATGACCATGACTAGTTCATAGAAACAGAAAACGCCAATGTCGAAACCGGGCAACACTGTCCAGATCAAAACTGGAATCTGACCCATTAAACAACTGTAACTATAACCAAGACCCAAAGACACAGTCAGAAGAATGCCGCCCAAATTTAACTTTGGAAAAACGGTCTGAGCATGAGAGCTGTGGAGCATATAAAGACTATAAAAAAAGAGGGAATTGAGCACCTTCGAGCAATAGAGATTCAAAAACCCTTGCACACAGACCTGATTAAGCTTCATGAGAGGTGGAAGGTGACTCTTCAACGATGTGACACCCATATTTGTAGGGATCTTCATCCTCAGAGGGATGGCCCTCTTTGTTTGAAGAATCGCCACCAGTATGGATGCTTGGACCAGCTTGAATGTTCATGTCCTGGGTTGCAGTGCCACCAGGATCCTTACTCTACTTGTTGTCAATCTGAGAAGTGCCATACTTATCTTCCGCCCTCGTCTCTAGAGTCACCCCTGGTGTCACAACAACCAAACCAGAAGTATCCTCAAATTATATTAGTAGTTAAAAACATTAATAAAAGTATCTATCTATATATATATATATATATATATATATTATATATATAAATATATATTATATATATATTTATATATATATATATATATATATATATATATTATATATATATATATATATATATATATATAATCAATATTTTACATTAAAGAAATAAACCTAACAATTAATCAACAAACTAAAAATTAATCAATTAATCAAACTAACAAGTGAACAATACATTAAATTAATAAACATATTAATAAAAATTAATTAATAAAATTAATTAATTAATCAACCATATTAATTAATTAATCAAATCAAATTAATAAATTAACCAATAAATCAATTAAACCATATATTTAAATGAAGTTAATAAACATAGTAAAGTAAATGATAAAATCAATTAAGCTATAAACCTATTAATTAGTTAATTAAAAAAAAAAAAAAAAAATTAAAAAAATCATAATAAATAAATTAAATAAAGAATAATAATTAATTAAATAAATAAATGAAAATCTAGACGACCTATTTTCTTACATCTTTTCTTCAATTTCCTATATATATAACCTAAATCTAGCTCTTGGATACATCATTAAGATCTGAAGAATATTTATTGATGCATCCCCTGATGATGGACTCACTTGGTAGTTCGAAAAGTTGGGTTCACTAAAACTTTATAACAGGTCATTCCTCCTATCTAAAAACTATCCTCACCAGTATGGATTCATTATTTAAAAATTTTCAAGGACTCAAAGGCCTATCTCAAAAGATGTGATAGTTGTCAAAGATCTGGAAGACCCGTAGTATCAGATGAGATGCCATTGAAATCACAAGTACTTATAAAACCATTTGAACAATGGGATCTTGACTTATTGGGACCTATTAACCTGCCTTCAAATGGAAAGAAGTGCATCTTAGTGTGTACAAACTATGTTACAAAATGGGTAGAAAAAAAAGCAGTGGCACGAGCAACAAAAGAAACAGTGGTTTCATTCCTCTTTTAAGAAATCTTTGAAAGATTTGGAGTTCTAAGACAGATTGTTATAGACCAAGGATCATAGTTCACTTCTAAACTTGTCCGAGATCTTATGGAAAAATACAAAATCAAGCATAGAAAGTCTACTCCGTATCATCCTCAAGCAAATGGACAAGTGAAATCTACTAATAAGGTTGTGGAAAGCATCATGACAAAGACAATGAAAATGAACATAAAAGATTGGTCAGGCAAATTAAAAGATGCATTATGGGTATATGGAATTACATGGGCAAATACTAATGGATTTAACCCATATCAACTGGTAAATGGTAAAGAAGTTTCGTTACCAATCGAATTTCAAATTCATACATTTAAACTTGTAGCAAAATTGGGATTGGACTTGTCAAAATCCCAACAGTAGAGAATTATGCAACTGAATCAACTAGACGAAATCAGACAACAAGCAGTTGTTCATACATCACTAGTACAACAACAAAGAATCAAATGGCATGACAGATTTATCAAAAACAATTTTTTTTATAAGGGAGACTGGACACTTCTTTTCAATGCCAAGTACAAAGATTTCAAAGCCAAATTTACCACTCATTGGCTTCGGCCATATGAGATAGAATAAATCTTTGACAATGGAGCAATCAAGATCAAGACAATTGATGAAGCCACCATTTCACTTCTAATTAATGGTCACATTCTCAAAATTTATAGTAAGCCTATCAATAAAGAAGACTTTATGAAGAGAATCTCAACAGAAAATAATATGGAAGTACTGGGAAAACATAGTGATATACCTTCCCTACTTCTAGAATAAAAAATAAAAGAACTTAAAAAATAATAAAGGAGTTTGGTTGTGAAAATCCAGGATATTGGCACAATACAAACTCGAATTCATATCGAACAACCAACTTATTTGGCCAATACGAATTCTCTTTTATGTTTTTTAATTTCATTTTGCAGAATCATCCGCCAAAATTCAAAGGCTTGAGGA
The DNA here is from genome assembly GCA_000404065.3 of Pinus taeda. Taxonomy (NCBI): domain Eukaryota; kingdom Viridiplantae; phylum Streptophyta; class Pinopsida; order Pinales; family Pinaceae; genus Pinus; species Pinus taeda. Next base: position 93,036 of record APFE031368729.1, read on the forward strand.
CAAGTCTTAAGATCAACAAGGGCGAAGATTCATAATAAACCAACAAACTATGCAACTGGTTTAATGTCAAGCAATTGCATTGCAGAAGGGACCTGAGACAATAATCATATGTATCGATAATGGACCTAAACAAGATCAATGTCATATGTTATTGCAGAAGGGACCTATTTATTCATCTTAAGATCAACATCAAAGGGACCCAAGAAGTAGCTACAAGCATCTACAATCCAGCAAAATCATTCAGCAGAATTCATTTTGAGGCCAAAGTAGCATCATCATTAGAAAAAGGTCAAGTGTTGACAAAAGAGCTAATGTCATCATCAACAGAAGAAAAGCATTGATAATGGGCTATCAAGTGAAAGGAAAGTACTGTAAATTTAAAGTATTCTTAATGCCTTCGATTTTGATTTTTTTTCTAAGATTGATAAACTAGTTTAAACTTGAATATGCAATACCCCTATCCATGTATATATCATCCTACATTATCCTACATTACCCTATATCCTACATCACCCTACATTTACCTCTTACATTATTCATTCACCTTATTACATTTATTAACCTTATTATAACCTTACATTGATCAATTCATCATTCACTCAACCACATTCATTTGCATTTTTGACCAAACTTTTTGGCCACATCTCCTTTTTGGCCTCATGGAAAATTACCTACAAAATAACAAGGATTAGTTTCATATGCCTACAAAACAAGAACAAATATACTTAACATCTTATTTCTAAAAGAATTTGATTTGAAATGACCCAAGATTATGGTCATTTCAAAACAAATCAATACATAAGTATATGTAAATGATGACACAAAAAAGGGCCAAGTATGCAATGATAAAGACATAATAATGGATATTCAACATGCAATGCAAGTATAATGGGTTTAAAAATGCACAATCAAGAAAGCATGCAATGCAAAAGTCATAGACTAGTCCTAATAGTGATGAGTATTGAAAGCTCTAAACTACAAGCAGTTACGAGCTATGATGCAGCATTAACAAGAAAAAAAAAGTGTCGAGACATGTACAATGGACAACACATGTGTTACAAAGCGGTGATAAGTGTATAAAACCACGATGCATCAAGTGAAATAAGTGGCAACCAAAGGTACAAGTGACAGGATGAACAACCAGCTAGTCAAATCGAAAAACGCAGCAACAAACCGTCAAAATATGTTTCAAAGGGTTGCACGCATAGTTGAATACTACCTGCACATTTTTCTTCATCATCACAACTAAGTTTCATCATAACCGAGCTTTGAATCAAAGGACACTGCATATTCATTGCTTATTCACAACCCAAAGAAAACATGACAAAACAAACCCCGTTTGACTGAGAAATATGCAGAGATTGAAAGAGAATTGTGGGCAAAGAGGAGAACCTTGTGCAGTAGAGATAGCACGAGGAATTGCGCAAATAAATAAGGAGGAGCATTGTGTTTAAAAGGAGGAGAGATAGGAGAGCGCAAAACCGAGATTTCCTCTGCGCTAAGCAGGCATATTCTCCATCAAATCCCATAAATTGCGCAGTGATCAAGTAAGAGTAGATCTTGGGGTCTTCTCAATAGTTAAAAGATTTCTACGATTGTGTTATTCTCTTGAAAAGGGTTCAAATCAAGTTGTTGTTTAAATGTGTCATACTATGAAAGAAACACGACTTCAGTCCTAGATTAGCAATGCTCTGTCACCCTAAAAAGGCTTTGCCACTTGTAGACCAATGATTTTTCGAATTGCTGGAGACAAAGAGTTTAACTAGGACTGTATGTTTACAAAAGAGCAAACAACCTTAACAAGATAATCTCTACAAGGTTTTGACAGTCATTTGCAGCTCAGGTATCGTTCCAAAAACGATTTCCTCATACATTTTTAAACACAATTTTCCAAATTTTGCACATAAAAAACATAGTGAGCATCCTTTTGTATACACAATGAACAATTTTGTATGAAAATTTTCAAACAAAGAAGGTTTTTCATTGCTTTTTATGGGAAATTTTGCAAACAAAGAGGATCTTTAAACACAATTTTGCAAAGAGTGAGAGATTTTTGCAATGGAGATGTTTTTACATGGTTTTTCACATAGTGAGAGTTTTTTTACCCAGTTTTACAAATAGAGGATTTTTTTTTAATACCATTTGCAGTAGGAGACAGAGAAATTGAAGACCTAAAGGTAGAAGAAGTAGCAACATTCTTTTTCTTTCAAAGCTACAGAGGTCTCGTAAGTACATTCACCATGATTTTTATCCAAAGATTGCATGAATGAGAAGGTTAAATATATATATTTTGCTTGTTATATTCATGATGAGGTTATTTACTGGACAAGGCCATATTAATTGGTACGCATATCAGATGCAAATGGAAACCAAAACTGAACCTAAAGACTTCAAGACAGAAAACTGGAGTAAAGATACAATAGAGAAACTATACCAGGCAAGGCTGGAGTTTCTTAAAAAGTTCAATGGTCACAATGATAAAATCACACAAGAGTTCATAGAGCATTTTGAACATGGGCAAACCAGAGTTGGCAAACTTTATATACCATTGAACCCAACCTTATTTCTCAAAAATTGGACCTTCCTTTGATAGGAGAAGAGTATCACAAAGGTCTGCATTTTAAGGAGAAGGGATGGACCTTTTTCCTGGAGAAACAAAGGAAGGGGTCCTTTGATAGGACAAGAGGGATTCCAAGAGATTGACTTAGAGAGCCATGGTCAGAGTTGGTTTTGATTATCCAAAAGTACTTCACTTGTGATAATCAGTACAGTGTGGTATACCTCTATCATATCAAATTGCTTCAACATATGAAGGGAGATTGTAAAAGCAACTTACCCCACTTCTTTTAAAAAATCCTAACCAAAATGATAGAGAATGTCAAGAAAAAAATAGAAGACAAGGAAGCCAATATCTATCATCATGGGCTAATCAATATACTTGTTGAGTATCAGGTAAGGAATAAGGGGTTGCTTTGGAAGGAGTTTTTGGCTAAACATCATTTTGAAGAACAAACAACAGGGAATGAGGAGAAGTTTGAGCAGCTGCATGTAACAAGAAGTATCATGCATTCTCCTTTGTATCCTAAGACAAGATTGACGAAGAATAAAGACGATATTATGATTGAAAAAGAGAAATCCTTTCTGTCCATTCTTAGGAGGCCTAGAAGAAAATCACAAGAGGGACCAAGCAACAAAGGAAAAGATCTAGAAATTGAAAATATTGGAACTGAGCCTCCACAAACATCAAAGCAGATTGATGAGATTATACAGAGATCGGAGGAGGAAGTCTAGGAATATCCCATAGAGAAAGACTCCTATTTTTAGGATTATTGGGTAGGAGCTACCTCATCTTACTCATATGCCAAAAGAGATCAGGGAAGAATCTAAAGAACTGCACAATGAAGTATATATTAAGAAAATAACATCGTTGACAAGTGAGCTGGAAGACAACAAGATCATGGAGAGACATTTTAAAAAAGAGAACAAAATGTATAAAGAAAATAACAACAACATAATCAAGGAGAACAAGGAATTGAGCAAGCATATTGAAAAGCTTAAGACTCAGAATACCCTCATCTCCGTACAAGCCTACAGAGTGCTAAAGGAGAAAAAGTTATGGCATTACCAATATGAGAAACAAAAAGTGAAGACCACCATCTACAAAGAAGAGAAACATGAGGGTATTGACATTCTCCTTCAGGTTGCACAGGGAGAAGCTACAATATTAGGAACAATAGGGGCATCATCGCAGTAGATCCAAACGAAGGAGGCAAGCATGAGGACATGCTTGAACATCAACAGGGGGGAGATGTTGGCCCTCAATTTTGGTCATCTTTGCCTATCCAAAATAAATTTATTTACCACCATATTCCATCATATTTCACCTATATATGCCTCATTTTAGTCGTATTTTTCATATTCAGGTAACTAAATCAAGTTTTTGAATTTTTTTGTAAATTTGGGTTTTAAAAGTAAATTTGGACTGCATTAGAAATTCTCGTAATAGCTTCATGGAAGTCATATGTGCAAGACACCTGAGAAATATTTGAGCACATATTTGGAAATCTTGGGAACCACAGGTGAAGAAATACCTATTGGTTCAATCAAACTAAGCAAAAACAGGTCGGGCCAACGTTGGTCAAACTTGACCTGTCATTCATGAATTCCTAGTAAAAAGGAGCAAATTTATTATTTTGTGGGATTTTTCCTAATTTTGTGAACCAGACTTGATGATTTCGACTTATATGGATGGATTAGGATTGATAAGGTTGTTAGAGCCATTACAGAAAAATTTGTTTATGATTTTCTTTTTTAAATAGAGTTTATGGACCATTCAAAAAAATGTAATTTTGTATTAAGATTATTGGAGACTTTTGAGATAATTTGAAGAATCATTCCTACTGTTCCATTTTTTGTTCATGATGTGGATGCTTTATTAAGTTAGCTATAGCTGAAGACTTCTTTAGGTGTACAAGGCAAGTTGGAGGGCCCCCATACCAAACTAAGTACACTTTGGTTAAATTTTGTATAAATTAGCATAGTTTTGATTCAATATTTTTTGTTTCAGTTTTATCATTAAGTTACTTAGATGTGTTATGGTTTATGTATCATTTTTGGATGATTTTGGTTTGAAATCTAATTTGCATACGAAAGAAAAGCAAGGATTCAAGTTAATTTCTCTTGCTATCAAATTATGAATCACGACTAAAAATCATCCTTTTGTTGCATTTCTTGAATTGTTTCTTGAATTCAAGTTTATGATTTGATGCAATGGTAATGTTTTTGGAGTAGAACTGTGAGGAAGGAAAATCAGGACCTCCTAACTTAGGAGCCTCTTCCTTCGCTTACTGCATCTTGAATCAGAGACTTTTTAGTTTCTTTAAACTTAGAACTTATTTGTAATATGCATTTCCCTTAACCTTTGAGCCTTGCCTTTCAAAATTGACTTTACTTGAAAACCATATACTTTGGACGTGCTTCCAAGTCTACAAACTTGGATTGACAAGTAAACACATGCGTTAGTTTACTTAGTAAATTGAACTGACAATGATTTTGTTGAATCTCCTTCCAATCTACCTTTAAATACACAAAACATAGAGGAATAGGTTCTAGATCTTCCACCATCAGTGAATATGTTCTTTGATAATGGTGTCGGTCAATAGAATAGTAGTGGATGGGGAAAGTTGGAACGAAATGACTGAAGCCACTCGGTATGGCATTCCCTTGTTTGTTCCCAAATATTTGAATTCCCTAGTTTCTTCTCATCAATCTAAAGTCAATATTCTTGAAGAAGGCACTTTTTCCATGAGCACATCAAATATTTTCCGAATAGAAATTGCATAATAGTCATCTTCTAGCGATTGATCAATCCAAGGTTTTGAGCCTATGATTTCTTAGAGTGCACACAATTTCTCATGTAATAGAGAATGAGATTTTAATTATTGTTATAACAAAAGATGAGCATGGGATATAGAGAGTCACGAGGGTTTTTTGGACCAAAAGTGAATCTAGACATATGCTTCAATTGTTGGTTATGGTTGATGGGCGAAACCTTCTTAGTTTGAGGTTCCACACTATATCAACATCATCACAATTGTTAATGAGTTGACAAAGTTAGAACTGTAGGGGAATTATTAAAAGGTAGAATATAGGTCGACATGATTGCAGAGAGACAACTATAAATGAGAATTATCACGCTAAAATTGCAAGAACACGGAAATACAAATACAAAACCTTCAACAAATCAACATAAAATGACATAGAATATTGCCAATGTAACACCTTAACAGAGATATGACAAGCCCGGGTCTAATATGCATAAAGAGACAAACTTGACTAGCCTAAAAAAATGAGAGAAACAAGTCAAATGAATCGTGGGAAGAGATCACAACTAGAATTTAGATGACATGTCATGAAATGGAGAGCTGATGGAAGAGCTGACATGCACACAGAGGGCACAAAACCAGTGGCTCAAACATGAGAAGGGCAGGAATACCCCTGCTTTGATACCATTTTAAATAACACAAATGTAAACAATAGATTAAGGTAAAACATTGAACGCATATTATTCACAATGACACACACATTTATGCAGCCTTGTGACCCTTGGTTTTTATATTTCAAGTGGTATCTTGGAATTCTCCAAATGTTCACATTCGTCCACACTAACCCTTAGCGGGTTAGGTGTCCAACACAAGCCAAAAATTTATATTTGTAAGGGCTCAAATTTCAAAGATATACTAGGATGAAGGTCAACTATCTAGATAGTTTAAAAATTAGAGTTTTGAAAGGTATGTAACATACACTTGGCACAAATTTTGATTAGAAAATCTATTTTTGGTGATTCAAAATTTGTGATAAAGAGGAAATAAAGGAATATTGTTATTCACTCACATGTATCCTAAGGGTGCTTCAAAAGGTACTTCACCACTTAAACCTCCATAAATATCATTTGTGACTCATGAAGATGTCCAGTACCAGGTATCAAAGTTAGAAAGTCAATTTTAACAATTGTAAGGATCACTAAGATATATGGAACAAAATATGGAAGGAAAGATAAATTCCATGGAAAATATTCTCTTGGAGAGGCTTCTTAAAAGGAATATCGAGATCCAAGAAAATCTAGAAAAAAAGAAGAACATTCGTGTTGGAACTCAATCACATATGGGGAGTATTTCATCACAATTGGAGAGCATAAATATTGAATGCAAGAACCATAACCGTCAAGGCTTGAAGTCAACACCGATGAACTAATTCATTATAAAGATCATTACGAGGAAGTTTGATGGTAACGATCCTATAATATGGATATTCGACATGGAGCAATACTTTGATCGACACCAATTGACAAGATTACAAAAGGTAAATATTGCACCCATATTTTTAGAACAAGAATTTGTATGGTATCAATGGCATGAAAGGAAAAAGGATTCTATTATATCTTGGTTCTTTTTTATTAAGGAAATGATAACACATTATGGGAATATTAAAAGAAATATATTCTTTAGTCAATTTGTTGATCTTCGACAAAATATCTAGTTACAAAGGACATTTGACAATTCCGAAAGTTGAGTCTTAGGATAAAAAAAATAGAGGATAATTTGTTAGACCTCTTTATGGGAATGTTAGAGGAAAGCATCTAATATGAGGTGTGTCTCTTTGAATCTAAATCCATAAAACATGCTTTAATTATAACAAGGAGATTTGAAAGTAAAATGGCTAGTAGAAAAGTGGTCACTAACAACTATATAGAACATCATGCTTCCTCTCCTATGCTAACAATGTTGACACCTTAGCAATGGATGAAAGAAGAGCAAAGGGACTATGTTTCAATTGTGACTACATGTATAGTAAGGGGCATCAATGTTGTGAGAAGAAAATATTCTATATAGACTGTGAAGAGGAAGAAGATGAAGAATTAGAACCGTCACAAGACCTAGAGACAGAAGGGACTACTCCAACAATATCTTGTCATGTATTGGTTGGGATCAACACTCCACAAACCCTCAAGATAGAAGGATATATCAAAAATAAAAGAAGCAATATTGCACAGAATGCACCTTGCTCATTTGGAAATGGGATGCTCCCTTGAAGTTCAAATGCTTCCCTTGGCTCGCCATCCATAATAGAGTCCCGACCTAGGACAATCTTCTCAAGAGAGTAATTTTTGACCTGGATAGTGCCCTCTTTGAAGGTTGGATTTGGAGAATGGCCCACACCTATTTTTTCACTATCCTTTTGCCTCTAAAATATGGGCGAAGGTATTAATTCTTTTGGGAATCCCTATTATTAGTAATGTACCCTCCATCCATGATTGCGTACTCCTTTGGGACTGCAGAATGAAGGCCTACAAGACTATCCCTCTCTATGTTCTATGGGGCATTTGGAGGGCCTGTAATGCCCTTGTTTTCATAGGAAAAGCTTTGGACATCAAATGAGGTGCTATAGGTATAGTGGCATTCTTCCAAGAGATTGTCCCTTAACAACCAAAAATCTCTCGTTGATTTATCTCTTATTCTGGTGTGGAGGGAATTTATCCAATATGTTTCTTTGATGGGGCTTCCTCCAGTCGTGACTATTGATGTGGGTTGTTCTTCATTTCGACCCAGATGTTCACTTCCATTTCTCCTGGTATGGTGGTAGAGGAGGCAACTGTAGGGCTGAGCTATTAGCTCTTTGGAGTGCCCTGCAATGTGCTTCTTGGTTTGGAATTGACAAAATCTTAATCAATTGCAAATCCTTATCTACAATTAACTGGGTAAAAGGTATTTGGTCTCTTGATGTCCCTAATCTCTGCAACTGGTTGTTGCAAATTAAGAATCTACTGCTTCTCATCCCGGAAATCTACTTTAGGCATGTCTACTGGGAACAAAATTTGGAGGCATATTCTCTTTCAACTCTCGACCTCTCCCTCTGCCCTGGGTTCATGTTCTTTGAACTCTTTTATGGTGGTCGGAGCATTGACATGTTTTTTTTGAGATCTAGTTCCCTCCCTTGTCTTTCGTTTTTCTGTTTCCATTTTTACATTGAATTGAATGGCTTTTTGTTGGTTTCCCCTGTTTATGATTTCCTTTTTTCGTATTGTCGGTGATGTATCTCTACTCTCTTTGATTGATGATTTGACACTAGAATAGATTTTGTCATGAGAGAGATGTTGGTGGAACATACTTACTCTTCTATGCAATCTATCTTGTAAAGAATCGCGAATATGTAAAACTTTCTCTTTATTGAATGGAAGTTTTGTTTTTTTTCGTCTAAAAAAAAGAGGTCCTTTCAATGTGCTATAAATTATTTATTCTTGTACGATTTTTTATTTATGATGATTACCATAAAATATTTGAGGATTGTATCCAAAATGCTAGTTTGATTCAAGATCTCTAATACAACTCTTTCTTTTGATTCCCTCAATGTTTAATGACATTAGAAACACTTTGGCAAACTCTTTAAAATATGATGTAAGTGATTCATTATGAATTGTTCATGTATGCAAACAATTGTATCAATATTGACTTTTGTAAAAGTCTTCCAAACTAAAAGAAGTTGAAACATGAAAATTTTAAATAAATTTAATCCTTGGATCATGAAAAACTATTTTTAATAATTAACATAATCATTATCATTAAATAGGTCACCACCTATAAGAAATATATCTTAATGTTATAAATATTCTAGAGAAAAAGAAAATGAATAGTCTTGTAAACATAAAAATTGACGACCATAAGATTTCTGAATTCAGGCTTGTGTGATTCATATTACAATAAGAAGAGTATTTTTGGTAGAAATCACATAGGAGAAAATTTTGCTGACGCATTTCGAACCATAAGATTTTCATTTTTGGAATGTTAAAAAAGAAAATATTGGATTTTCCCCTTTTAAACTTGAGAAAGACAAGAAAGAAACAATGATGACATGACATAAACAATAGACACATTTGTAAAGAAATAAATGTGGAAAACACCTCTTTGTAAAATTTAGTCCTATATAATGTTCCCACATAAAAAATTAAAAGTTCATATAATCATGAAATGTCTAATTTTAATAAGTTTTTTCTTTTGAAGTATATAATAAACTATATTTTATACATATGTTTAAAAAAAATCCTTAAAATAAGAACAAATCAAATAAAAGTTGTTTAACATTTTTTTTTTTTGCATTAAATTATATTTAGATATTTATAAAAAATTATTATTATATAATATTATTTATATATATATATATATATATATATATATATATGCTCTTATAAACCAAGAAAATAAAATATGTTAGTTTTAAAAAAAATCATAATTCGGATCTGTGCAGCTCAGGGGAGTGCGATTAATTAAATTGTAAAGTGAAAACAACAACTGCTTCAATCCCTCCAGGTGAAGGCACATGCATATCTTTATGCCTCGACAAAAGGACAATACTGTTGTAAGACAATTTAAGGGAAGGACAATACTAGTTGTAAGGGAGTGTTAAAAATATAGTTTCTGGCTACACCATTTTCCGGTGAAAATAATTTCTTAATCAACATTAACGTCTGTCAGTGTAAATGGAGATAAACAAATGGGTTCACACATCCATGTAAGCAAATTATTGAACCTGCAATCGGGATAAGGGTTGTCGTTGCCACCTGGTGATTGTTCTAAACAAGAATGAACCAAACTCCCAAAGAATGAACCATGAATTGAGCCTAGATTGAATTATTTATTACCTGGTAATATCAGCTCCATTCACCATCACTTGACAACCATTATTTCTTATAATGAGAACTACAACATTTCTCTTGCCGCAATATGCACTTTCTTTACAGTGGTTCCTTTCTTTACAACAATTCCCTTCCTTTAGTTACATTCCAGTAGAAACTAGAGAAAATTGATTAGGGCTATGATCCCATATTTGGAAATGAATGCCTTCGAAGGTCTACTCTTATCCTTAAATTTGAACAATTTATTCATAGATTTTCGTAGGAAGGCACATTTCAATGTGGATAGATGCTTCTTAGTGTATTATAGGCTCTGTAACAGAAAGTGTGGAAATAAAATATGATTTGCAAGCATTCACTAGATTTTATATAGAAGAGCTAGATCTTGTTGGTGTTGCAAGAGGAGTTAATTCAAGGTTAAGGGTTCATACAAGCTCTCGAATGAGCTAAATACAATTTCTACCCTTGGACTTCCGTGAATATTAGAGTTCTTACACGCCAACGGAGTTAATAAGAACTAGTGGGGGTGGAGACCCTATTGTGTAATTGGAATATTCTCAGTTTCCACGGGGTATATATAGCCCTTGATGCTCCCTAGGAGATGTCTGCTTATCCTTTGCTTGTATGCCAAAATATTGTGCTTTCTTGAGGGATCTCAACATCCTTCAATTCAGTCTCCTAGAGTAGGATGACTTGGGATTTTCAACTTTAATTACTTTAACCAATTTTAACTTGTGTTTACTTCTAAAAATTATATATTTCTAGGAGATGGCCTTCATCATTTGGGCTTGAATTTATGGGGTCCCCCTTTTGGAGGGTTGGAACTTGTTTGCCTTTTCAAAAAAATCCTTCTCTTACCACCACATGATCTAATGTGGACTAAGTGCCCAAAATTTTCTCCTTGTCTATTTTTTCTTCCTTGTTACACTTATTCAATTTTTGTCTTAACTTTCTTGATGGTTTTTCTTAAATAACCTCTATCTATATCTTCTATTAAACTATCCATTTTAGAATTTTCTTTACATATTATGGGGATAAAGGGGTCTAAGGCGAAAGGGTGTTTCCAAAAGCAATGGGTAGAGGGTCTCTAAAGGAGAAACAGTGGCTCCAAAAGAAATGGATAGAGGGTCTCTAAAGGAGAAAGAGTGGCTCCAAAAGCAATGGGTAGTGGGACACGGTTGACCCTCAAATGGGGCTTTGAGGGCCATTAGTCTTGTCAGCATCATCTAATGTGAAAGTAGGTCATACCTACTTTTGAATTGATCTTTTCCCTCGACAAGATTCCATTAGATTTAAATGGTGATGTTGAACTATGCAAGCTTTCTCTAGGAACATCCAAAGAGGAATTTGAAGAGGGATTCACTTTCTGACACGAGGCACCTTACTTGAGAGGAGACCTTTTCTTCTTTGGTTTGCCACTGTTCAGTCACATTTATATATTTCTTATCGGGAGCTAGCTTGGGGAAATGTTTGGTGAAGTGATTGTATTCATGGAACCATTTGAACTTGAAGGGAATTTTTTTCTAATCTATAAGTTGAATGTACGACCAATTATCTAAGATGAGTTGGAAATATTTAGGAGGCCATTTTATAGGTCAACCTCCACACAAATGCAAACATAGGCTTGTGGGACATCCTTATGATATTCTCGACCAATGAATTTCCCAAAATAGTTGCCAATGTTTCAAATGGTTATTTCTACCTAACAGTGGAAAGGGAGATGAGATAGGGATACCCAAATAGGAATAACTAAGGGGATATCATGTTCATGATTAAAATATGACATCCATTGATTGAGGTCAATTTTGTAAGATCCCATGAAGTAGGAGCTATGAAGAAGATGGGATTCATGTCTTCCTTCTCGTCAAATCAAAAGGTAAAGGAGCCCCTACATAGAGGGTGAAATATTTCACCTTTAATAAGTAATTTATATCTCTTATCAACCGATACAACGAGGGATTTTTTGGAAGGTCATATCCCCATAAAATAACTTATTATTTATCTTTTAACAAGATTGAATGGGATGGGGTGACATGAGGGGGAGGATTCTCATTAATCCTGAAGGAATAATTGTTGATCGATATGCATGGGGCTTGGGAAAGAAGACCAATACCCAAGTGGAAGCCTACAGACTATATCTTGGACTCACTTTAGCTCATCAAAAATGAATTAAGGAAATTAATATTTTGGGTGACTCTCTCTTGGTCATAAAACACATTAACTCAAACTCTGCGACCCATAATAACTTGCTAAATCAGATTCTCAAGAAAGCCCTTAGCATGTTCCCTCTATTTGAGAATCTACATTTTTTTCACATTCTCAGAGGCCTAAATAAGGATTTAGATATGCAATAAAATACGACTTGCCAAATGAAATAAGGTTGCAACAAGGTTAATGAAATCGATGGTTATTTACCCATCCCTTAAATCTTTGAATGAAATTCCAAATTTTGATGATAAATTTCTCCTTCTTCAACAAAGATCAGGCACAAAAGTTTCAAATCATGGTCTCAAAGGTTTTGTTAATCCCTATTGTCCCTCCTTCCCTCTCCTTATGTGAACTCATCCTTCCTCTTTGTTTTCCATTCTCCCATCCCCCTTACCTCCACATCACCCTCCCATTCCCTCCCCTTGTGAGAACTTATCCTTCCTCTTTGTGTTCCATTCTCCCACCCCCCCTACCTCCACATCACCCTCCCCTTCGCCCCCACTCGGACCCCCCTCTCTCGACCACCACTCCCAGCCCCTCAGTATTCCCCCCCTCACCCCTCCTATCGGTCTCCCTGCCCTCATCACATCCTCCCTCCCTATTTGTGCCCCCTCTCCCCTCCCATATGACATCATCTGAATATTTTAGTTCCTTCTCACTGAACTCGTGGTTGTAATCCTCAGCAGGTCAATACACTTGGCGTGGAGGAAAAGATAAGTGTGGGAACTCTGCAAGTTGTTCCTCATATCAGGGTCCATAGCAAGAACAATCAAGTTAACACTATGCAGAATTCCTTATAAATAGAGTCACATTTACTTCCCCTAGTATGGATCAGATAGTTCACTCACATGAAGGTGAAATTTCTTAAGGCAAAATTCGTTTCAGGCACTATGGGAATCATGGTTGAGCATTGGGATCTTGGAGGTAAGCTTGTCATCTTTCAAAATCACACGAGTCTTCTCTTCTAAAAGTTCTATAAATTGTTGAACAATTGTTTTTAACTCTACAATAGGAATGTGTCTGACTCTATCTAGAGGGTCGCTGCAGAGAGGACTCTTTGGCAGAGATGGGGTTGTAAGTGGATAATTTTGGATGTTGAAGGTAACCCCTTCCCTTAGTCTGGAGAGTGTCATTTTCTAGTTATTTTAGTCGGGTGGGGAGAGTCAAGTGTTGGTGTGTGTCAATTGCACATTGTCGAGTCTCATTTTGAAAGCTCCTGCTACTGTGTGATCATTTTGGGTTTTGATAAGTTCTCTGTTCATCCTCATCATTTGGGTCACTGGTAAAGATCCCAAAGCCTCATTGTGAGTCGTCTGTTTGAGTTGGCAATTTCCACTGTGCACCATTTTCTTCTCAACAATATGGACTCTGGCTCATCGGTCCGTCGATGCGCGGATGGCGGACCATTTTGAAATGAAGTGGGATAAGTACCCCCCATGGCCTCATACTACTCTCTCGCATGTGGGTCTTGTATAGAGAACACTTAGCTCTACGAGTAGGCTTAACATAAATCAGAAGAGTCTTTAGCAGTAGAGAGAAGAGGCTTGTGAAATGCACAAGAGGAACATGGAGAAGAAGATAAAAATGAATCAACTGGAAGATGAGGTAGATGATATACCAAGTAAAATCGATGATCTCCAAATCCAATTGGCAATGCAGAACTCCCAGACATCTGAAGAAACAACTGGCATAGACCTCAACCGACCAACTTACTTTGATGACTAGTCTGCTTATTTTTTCTATTTTTCATGAAGATTTTTAAATGTGTTTTGTTACTACGACAGTTCTATAAGGTCTACTCTAGTAAATATGTAACTTCTTAGTCGCTTTTTTCAATTTTGAGAGGAAAATGGGCTTGGACAGCCAGTTTGCAGACAATGATGCCCATTGATGGCAATGTGTATGAAATGTAAATCTCCCGTACTTTTTGCTGCGAGCGTGGATTAATACAAACATGCTACTCTTTCTTGTCAAAAGAAAACATGATTGAATGGGAGATTATGATAGATTGGAATGGATAGGGACGTTAGGGATCTCATGCAACTTCTCCCTGAGCTTTAATGATTGTGTCTTGGCAGTTTTTTTGATGGAGGCCAGTAGGTCATGAAAGTCTAGAATGTTGGTAGAGGGTTGTAAGGGAAAGGGACACCCCCTCTAGAGGGAAAATCCATGGGAGTAACTAAGGCAATAGGCTAGGGTTAGCAACAACAATAAATACCACTCTTCCGTAGTTAGCATCAAAGGTATGTAACTTATAAGTGTAGTAAACTTTGATTGAAAGATATATTTCTAGATGATAGAAAATTTGTGATAGAGAGGAGTATTAATATTTTCTCATATGGAAAAATGACTCTATAAGAAATACTATTGATACTCACAAAAACTCAAACGTGACATTTGAAGAAAGTGAACACTTAGAATACATGATAATAAATTGCATGATCAAGTTAACCAAATGAATGGTAATATGTTGAAACAAGTGGATTTATCACATCCACAAGAACACTTAAAAAAGGAAATAGAATATCAAGTGAAAAAGAAGATGGATGAAATGGAAAAGAAGGTGGATGAAAATAAGGAAGAGATATAAATATCCATGAAGTTGATATAAATCATTCTCTTAGAGAGGCTTCCAAAAAGGGATTTGGAGATCCAAGGAAATCATGAAAAGGAGAATAATTGCATTGGGACTCAATCACATATGGGAAGTAATTTATCACAATCAGATAACACAAATATTGAATAAAAAAATCATGATAATTTATCACTCGAAGATCCACAACATCAAAGGTTCAACTTGACACCGTGAAATTGCTTCGTTAGGAAGATTGTTATGACAAAGTTTGATGGTAAATGTCCTATAACATTGATATTCTATATGGTGCAATACTTTGATCAACACCAAGTGTTAGCCTTATGGAGGGTAACTATCACACCCTTGTATTTAGAACAAGATAAATTTATATTGTGTCAATCTTTGTGAAAAGAAAAATGATTCTATTGTATCTTGGGCAAATTTTATGGAGGAATTGATATTAAGATAAATATATTCTTTAGTTAATTGGTAAATCTTCAACAAAAAATGTCTAATTATAGAGCACATTCAACCATACCAAATGTTGAGTCTTAGGGTAAGAAACATTGAAGAGGATAATATATTAGACCTCTTTATAGAGATTTTAAAGGAAGGCATCCAACATGAGGTGTATCTCTTTAAACCTAAATCCCTAGAGCACACATTTAGTTTGGCAAGTATATTCGAAAGCATAATTGTCACTACTAAAAGAGTGGTAACTAAGAACTATAGAGAACATTATTCTCCTTGTAACCTCATTGAATCGGAAAGGTTGACATCTCAACAATTTGATGAAATAATAGGAAAGAGACTATGTTCCAATTGTGATAACAAGTACAATAAGGGGCATAAATGTGATGACAAGAAATTATTCTACATAGACTATGAAGAGGAATTAATCAATAATTGGAACAATCACAAGATATAGATCTAAAAGAGACTAATCCAACAATATATTATCACATATTGGCTGGAACAATACCCTACAAACCCTCATGATATATATATATATATATATATATATAGTACCTGTAATTCCATCAATGGCAAATTATCAAAAGTTTTCAGTTGCTTTGTATTTCTAGCACCACAATTTTAGGTGGTGATTATAGATCAAGATACTAGAAACTATTTAGGAAAGTGCCATAGTATTAAGTGGTATGGGGGAGTATTTATTTGATAGTCGAATGATTGTAATCCAGATAGGTGGTAGTGATGTTGGATTATTGGTCCAAGAATTGCAATAATTGGGAACAATGGCCCTTAATTTTCAAGATCTTTTTATGATATTTTCCTTAGAAGGAAAGGAAATTGAGGTGAGAGGTATCCAAGGGAAACCCTCTAAAGCAATATGCTCTAAGAATATGACAAAATTACTCAAAATGTATTCCATAGTGCAATTGCACAATTGTGATCACTATATTTTCAAACATCTATATCATTTATTCCACTAGATCTCCAAAAAGTTATTAGCAATGATTCCAGGGTATTTTTGTCGGTTTTAACTCTATATGGTTAATTGTTGTAAATATATTCTTAATAAAAAAATATAATCCCTCAGTCCATTATCCTTGGATTATAATACAATAGTCGTTCCTGAACTACAGTTACAAAATCATCGCTTAAACCACCATGCACCATAAAAATGCTAAAAACGAAAATAGCATGTCAAAAACTACCAAGAACATATGCAAAAAAATGTTAGTCATGCAAAGAACATCATCACACATGCCCAAGATTCTCCCACTTGTTGTTTTCTTTACATACAAGAGGACACACCAATAGGTGATCAATAATCTAGGGCATCAATGCCCATAGTTTCTTTAGATCAATCAAACTTTTCATTGCTCAAATGATTTGCTAGTGAATTTGCATCATTCTTTAAGGTGTCCACCTTATCCAATATCACATTCTTTCCTTCAACCATGTCTCTAAAAAACTGATTTTAGACATATGTATGCTTTGTCTTAGTATGGTAAGATAGGTTCTTTGCAAGGAAGATTACACTATGGCTGTCAGAATCTATTCTTACAACTTAAAGTCTTTTCATACATCATTAAAGCTTCATGAGTCCTTGATGATTGGTGGAGAGTCCATGCAAATCATTAGACATTTCTAAATTTTTCACATAGATCATCCACAAAGTCAAGCAACATCCTTACAACTTGTTGTACCATCCCAATACCTGGACATAATATTTGTAACCATAATTCTTCTTTCCTTGCATTAGTAATTTTAATGTATTTGGCTTCTATAGTTGGAAGTGCCACTACAAATTGCCTCTTGCTCATCCAATTTTTTTCTCCTCCAAATTGGTTAAACACATACCCACTTGTAGATCTTTTGCGATCCAAATATTTAGCCCAATATGCATCACCAAAGACATGTATGTCCAACAGTCTATCCAGTTCTAGTCCTCCTTGGTAGCACAATCCATAACCTGTAGTGCGACACAAATAACCAAAACCCTCTTTACCACTATCCAATGCTCTTTGCTTGGTTTTGACATATACTTGCTCAATACTCCCATTTCATATGCAATATTTGGTCTAATACACACCATTGGATAAATCAAACTACGAACCGCAGTAGCATATAGAACATTGGACATGTCCTCTTCCTCTTCTTGTATCTTAAGACACTATTCTTCTGATAAATTTACACCTACAAGAATAGGGACCCTTATCGATTTACTTTCTTGCATATTAAAACTTTGCAATATCATCTCCTCATATTTTCATTTGATTTAACTAGAGTTTTGTATTTGGCTAATCTCTTTTAATTTCCATGGAATGAAAATTTACAACACCAAAATCCTTCATCTCAAATCTAGAGGACATTTGTTTTTTCACATCCAAGATGATTTTCTTGTTCTTCCAATCAACAACATATCATCCCCATACAAGACGAAATAAATAAGACGATCACCAACTAATTTTGAAATATAAATAATGATCTACTTTTCTCCTTGTGAAGCCGAGTCCCAATGCATAAGTATCAATTTTTTATATCACATCCTTGGTGATTGCTTTTACCCATATAATGACATTTTTAGCTTGCACGCCAGTTATTTCTTTCCGTTCCCTACAAATATTTTTGGTTGCTTCACATAATTTTTTTCTTCTAGATCCCATGTAGGAATGTTGTATTCACATCCATCTTTTCTACTTCAAAACCAAAAGTTGTAGCAATAGAGAAAATAAATCTAGTAGAATTTAACTTGGAAATATGAGAAAAAAACATCACCAAAGTTAATTCTCTCTACCCGGGAATAACCTTTTACTATTAACCGAGCTTTTTATTTCTCTGCTTTGCATTCTACATTCAACTTCTTCATAAACACCCATTTGCCACCAATGGTATTTATTCCAACTAGCAACTCCACTAGATCCCAATCGTTATTCTTGTCAAAAGCTACCATTTCTTCAACCAAGGGTTTTCCATCCTATGAATCCACTACCCCTATAATAATTATAATATCACACCAACAAAAATCAAAGTGAAATTGGAACAAAAATTGGGTGGAGTAAACCCATATAGCTACCTTCTTTCCCAAATCTATCTCCTTCATACCAAAGTATGAGGTTATTCTGATACTTGTTCTTCTATAAAGTCTGATTCATCATCCTTAAATTCAAACTCTTTTTTTTTTTTTTTTTCTTCGGTTCGGTTCTTTCTCCCTTAGTAGGACTTCTTGTTTGAAAACATATTTAATTTCTCTAAATACCACGTCTTGACTATACATGACCTTTTTAGTTTATGGGTTCCAAAGCTTATAACCTTTTAGACCATATTTATATCCAATCAAGATATACTTTTTAACTTTATTATCCAAATTATCTTATTTTCCTCAGAAACATGCACATAAGCATGACAACCAAATAACACGAGATGTTTAAGAGATGTCTTCTTTCGATTCCATACCTCATGTGGAGTCTTGGCATTCAATGTTCAGGAGGGTGATCTCTTTACCAGGTAAGACACAATGCTCACTTCCTTTGTCTAGAATTCGTATCCTAACTTGACACCATTAAACGTGCTCCACACTTTTTCAATCAATGTCCTATTCATCCTTTCTACAACCCCATTATGTTGAGATGTGTATGGTGTAGTATTCCACCTTTCTATATCACACTTATTACATAATTCCTTGAACTCATTCCCAAAGTTTTCCCCATCATTGCCTGTCCTCAAGACCTTGATTTTCTTCTTTGTCTAATTTTACACAAGCGCCTTAAACTCTTTAAATTTATTAAATACCTTTAATTTCTTCTTGAGGAAATAAGTCCATGTGCTACTTGAGAAATCATCTATAAATGAGATACAATACACATATTTACCTAGTGATGGAACCAACATAGGTTCAAACACATCATTGTGCACCAACTATAATATTTCCCTTGTCCTCGAAGTAGCAGAGGAGAATCTTACCTTATTTTGATTCCCATATAAGCAATGTTCATAGAAATCAAACACAAGAGAGCAATTTGATGTACCTTCAACCACCATGTAGCACTCAATGGTACTTCTCTCCAATATGTCCCAATATTTGAGGCAACATAGCCTTTTCTCCAAATATTGTATGAGTTTTTTCTTCTTCTACTCCACTCTTAGAAACAATGGAATTGCTAAACATGTTGAAAAGGTTTGTCTTTGTCCTCATTAGTTGCACATTAAATCATTCCTTTTTACCCATAATTTAGCCTTTTTCATGTACTACTTTCCCATTTAACCTCATTTTCTTCCATTTATATGCCACATTTCTCACGGTTGGATTATGTGTGAAAAGTGAGTTTTCTTATAAGAAAATTAACGAAATTAAATGTTATGGTGTGTTGGGATAAATAATGTCATGTGCATTGCAGGTTCCAATAGACACCCATTTGTCTTTATAACTATAAGAGGGGTTGTAGAAGCTTTTATCAACAAAACTTCCTACAAAGGTTTCTCATTGGCAACAATCGCTAAGATGAGAACAACATTTGCTACAAAGTAATTTTGTAGCCATGTAAGCCAAGGAGGAAAGGAACCATAGTTGCACAACCTTTCATCGGAAGCAACATAATGTAAACTTGTAATTATTTACTTTTTACCAAAATATTGTATTAACTATTTTTGCCACATTAGCCCTATAGAATTTCGGTTATGCATGTTAGACCACTCAAGGTACTTGGTTGAAGTGCAAGGGTATGATTCAACAGTTAGTACCACAATTTATGTATTTGGTAGTTACAAAAGATACTTATCCTTTTTTGGACAAAAAAGTTGTTACTTTCTTCATGTAAGTAAAGAACCATTAGAAATTAATTAAACAATTACATAGTAGTTATATGTTTTTGTATAAATGATAGAAGAAACAATTCAAAAGGGTTCTCATGTTTTTAATGATTTCCTTAGATACAAAGTAATTTCCTATTCCTAAATTCCTGTGTAAGATAGCTAATGGTACAATTGTGTGATCACTTAATGAACTGTAGAGCAAGGGCCACTATACAATCGTGGTGATTTTTATTTTATTTCTCTTTCTTTCTGAGTTGTGTATTTATTTTCTCAATCATTATGTATATGACCTTCTATAAGTACATTTTATTATGTAATGTAATTTCTATTAAACCATGTTTAGGACAAATTTAGTCTTAGAAGTATTTATTTAGTTGAACTATGTATTTCCATAGTAGTTTTAATCTCAGTTACTATAGTTAGTTTTCTTTTGAATACTTTTGTTGTAGATTCAATTTTTGTTTCAATTTTAGCTTAAACATTGTAATTGTAATTAATGAATGTAACAAAAGTTGTGAATAATTTATGTAGCAATCACTCTAGTTTACTTCTAACAATGAGTTGTTAGTTTACGTCTAAACAGTGGTTGGTTTTTTTTTGAAGTTGCTATAATCAATTTATGTAGCAATAGGTAGATGAAGCAAAACTACAAAGTTTAGTTTGTAGTTGGTAAAATTGGTTTAAGAGTGATTTTAGAATATTTATTTACTTGTTAGTTCATGAACATCAATTAGAATGTGCCATTTAGAATTTCCAACAAACCTTGTACATAAAACTTGTCAGTATTGTATAGAAATTTCTTGTGATTAAATAAGGCCAATGAAATCAAGACTCAAAAAATGCACATATAGTGCACAACTTTTTATTTTTTTATGTTTTATGATCCTCGATTTATATTTAAAGTAGGGTTTTGCTTCTACATGTTACAACCTGTCACTTTTTTGCGTCGTTGTTGGGGAAATGCCAAATTTTGGAATTTTTGTTTCATATTTTTCTTAGGGTTTGAATAAGAATTATAGACCATTGAAAAAAGAGCTTGTAAAGTAAGAAACTCTAATTGAGAAGCAAAATGAAATTATTTAATAGGAACCTTTAGAATTTGTTTATTGGGAATTGAGGATGTTAGAGTAGAGCCTCAATCCTTTGGCTTGAGTCTTGATACTTTGTCCAGTATGGGAGATAAGCAGGTAGGTCATGCAAAATGCCATGAGAAAGAAAGGCATGCTAGGCATCATATAAGAGAGGAAGAAGGATAACCTCCTTTCCATATAAGGGAAGGTGCTAATGATGCCAAAATAAATAAAATTAACCTCTTAGTTATTCTAGTATTTTATGGATTGCCCATAGAGGATCGTGACACTTTTTTGTTTGAATTTGAGGTCTTATGTATAACCTATGACTAGAAGACATATTCTCAATAGTTAAGGTTATTTTCGTGTTTGAATTTGAGGTCTTATGTAGAAATTATGACTATAACACAATCTCTCAAAAGTTAAGGTTCTTTTCTTCAACTTTCAAAGATGTTGCTTTGAGATGGGTTATGAGACTCAAAGGAGGAAGTATATGGGGTTAACTAAAACTGAAATTGGGAATTTGTTGGAGGGTATGGAAATTGACATCCTAATTCACTCTCTATGTAGCTAGATACTCTACAGACTCGAATACATAGGAATATAACAAGAATGCACTAGCTATATTATGTTCAAGATGTACTAAGAGACATTCGAGGAATGAATGTCCACTCGTTGCAGTAAAAGTTTGCAACATATATTTTGAAAATAATTATGTCTAGATTTTCTATAATTGTCATGGTTGAAGGTAGCATATCAAATTGTTTTGCAAAATGTGGAACAAATTAATTTCATTAATGAGAGAAGGTTTGGACAACCTTTGCCACCATTTCCTAGAGTGAATCAAAATCGTCAATGTTTTAATCCACAATGGTCAAATCAATTATCTAACCAACCTTAGTATAATTCCCAATATAACTCAGGCCAACAACTACCAGCCTCTCAATGTTCCAAAAATAATAGCCCCAATAGACATTTTTATCAAATCTTTGGAATCATCAATTGCCTTATAACATACAACCTTATCTAGCCTAATTGTATTTTTCTACATTGGTCATTCAATCGGAATGCAACAAACAAACATACCTTATTAGAATTTGTCACAACAACATCAACAATTGTTATCACCAACATGGGCACAATGTTCTTATTAACCACCTAGGCCATCTTAATTACCTATTCGATCAAATCCAAATCCTAATATTAGAGTGGGAAAACTAATCATTCTATATAACCAAACCAAGTAGCCCAGTGAAGTTGACTTGTGT
The DNA here is from genome assembly GCA_000404065.3 of Pinus taeda. Classification (NCBI taxonomy): domain Eukaryota; kingdom Viridiplantae; phylum Streptophyta; class Pinopsida; order Pinales; family Pinaceae; genus Pinus; species Pinus taeda. The sequence continues at coordinate 115,623 of APFE031368729.1, forward strand.
ACACTAATGAATCTGGCGAATCTTCAACTTATATTGCTACTACAATCAATTTCTAAGCCACCTATTTAAGGTTAGAAAAAAAATCGGAGGATCCAAAATCACAAAAAATTAGATATGCGAGTAATGAGAAGCAACAATCTAAGAAATAAGATGAACCATTGTTACCAAATCCTCCCAATCCATTTCAATAGGAAACTAAACATTCTACACAACATTCTTATGCTTGGAAACCCCGTTAATCCAAAGTAAGGGGATCCTTGTAATCTTATTAATCCTCATAATTTGTTTGTTTAATGCACTCACAATATTTCATAGGTTGATTTAATTATATTTTGTAATTTAATTCCTAAAAATGTTGAAGTTATCATGGATGATTTACAACCTTTGGGGATGATTTTGATGAGGCTTTGGCCAAATTATAAAATTCCTTCAAAAATGCATGAAAAACCATCTTACATTGAGCAATAAAAAATGTTTTCTAATGATGATTGAAATAATTGTGTTAGGACATCATGTTTCAACACATGGAATTAAGTTAGAACTTGAAAAAATTCTTGTCATAAAAAAATTCCTCTATCTACAAAACAAAGAGATGTAAAGAGTTTTCTTGGCTATGTTGGTTATTATCAAAGATTTATTAAAAAATTAGCAGGTTAGCCTCATCATTATTTGTATTTCTTTCCAAAAATTCCCAATATATGTGGACAACAACTTGTCAGTAGGATTTTGAGACCTTAAAAGATAAGCTAACAAATGCTCCTATCATGCAAGGGTCAAATTGGGGTATACCATTTCATATATATTCTAATGCTTCTAATAAAAGTTTGGGTGTTGTGCTAGTATAGAAACAAGATTCAGTAATGCATGTAATTTATTACATCAACAAAAATCTTGCAAATGCATAGTTTAACTATATTGTTATCGAGAAAGAGTTCCCACTGGTTGTACATGGCATCAACAAGTTTAGACAATACATCACTAGGTATCCTATGTTTGTGCATACATCATTTAACCATTAAGTATTTAATGAATATACATGTTATTAATGGTAGAATAATTTGTGTTTTTTGCTTCTTCAAGAGTTTGATAGTACTATAAAGGATAACTTGGTCGCAAGAATGTGGTTGCATATTTCCTTTCAAGGATCACTAATGATAAACTAGATAAACCCTTGGACGACTCTTTACCAGATGAACATTTGTTTGTAGTCTCAGTAATGACACCATGGTGTGCAGACATTGCAAATTATTTGGTGGCTGACAAGTTGCCTCAACATTTCTCATCTTGAGAAAGAGAACTCTAATTGAAAAATGTGCACCATATACATGGATAAAAGGCTATATATTCAAGCTACGGATATATCAAGTTATTTGGAGATTCATTAGAAAGGATGAGGTGCATGACATTTTAAAAGGTTGTCATGATGAGCCATTCGGTGAACACTTTGCAACCACCAAGATGACCAAGAAAATAGTTTCCATTAGGTACTATTGGGAAGCACTGCATAAAGATACTAAAGGGTATGTGATACATTGTGATCCATGCGATAGAATGGGTCAACACACAAAATCATTGGAAATTCTCATTCCTCCATTGATTTCTCTGGAGCCATTTGAGAAATGGGGTATCAAATTTGTTGTACTCGTCAATAGACATTCTAATCAATGTAAGTACATTTTAAAATGTATTGTTTGTATTACAAAGTGGGTTGAAGTGCAACCACTAAAGAATATTAAGGAAAAGAGAGTTGTTGAATTCCTTTATGACAACATATTTATAAGATATGGGATGGCCAAGGAAATTGTGTTAGATAGATGATAACAATTTAGATCAAAATCAATAGATCTTACAAATTTGTACAAGATTAAGCATCAGATGACGACACCATCCGATCCCCAATTTAATGGATAGGTGGAAGTAACAAATAGGGAGATGGAGAACATTTTGAAAAAAATTATTTCAATTCCACTGCAGATATTGGGTAAATAGACTCCTAGAAGCAATATGGGCATATCATACCAAATGGAAAACTTCAATAGGATTTACATCATATGCATTTTTATTTGGTAAAACTTCATTACTTTCCATTGAATTTGAGATAAAAACTATGCAGACTGTAATGGAAATGGAGATGGATATTTCTGCAGCACAAAAAGAGAGAATAACCTAAATAAATTAGTTGGTTGAGTTTTGAAAGAAATCCTTGGAGAACATAGAAACAATTAATAGCAAAGAGTTTGATGACACAATTAATTTATAAAAAACAAATTATTCCAGCTAGGCAATTGGGCACTACTATATGCTTCAATGTTCCAATATTTCAAGGAAAAGTTGACCACAAGATGGTTAGGAGCCTATGAGTTTGAGCATATTTATAAAAATGGAACTGAAAAGCTGAGAACCATCGATGATGAAAGGTTACCACTCCTAGTTAACGATCACTGGATAAAATTGTACAAGAAACTAGAGTTTATTCAAAGACTATTGCAACACCAATATCTGAATTTAATTAAGGGCCTAATGGGCCTGGACACTATTTAATTTTTGTACATACTTGTTCATGAAAGAAGCCTTATAGTGAACAATAATCAATGGAAATAGCCTTATAGTGAACAATAATAAATGGCAATATAGGCTATACTAGTTCTCAAAAACTAGTAATGGAAACTATTACTATAAATAATTTTTGAAAAAACTTGTATTGAAAAATAGAGATGCCATTAAAGGCTATAGTGATTTTTGAAAACTAGAATTGGCAAGCTTCACTGTATATTTAAAAAATAAAATAAAAAACTTTAGCATAATATTCTAGTAACAATAATTTGGAGAATGTTTCTATAGTAACAATGATGTTATTTTACAAATTTTGTAGTGGAAATATCATAATTCATCAATGTGATTATTTTAGAAAAATCCATAACTACCATGAGAAAAACTCAATGAAATGTTGTTGCAGGAAATCTCATCGGCCAATATATCAAGAATTCATTATTACACTAATGTAGAGAATCTTGTTAGCCATTGTGTTAAGAAATTATCAAAACTTTTGCCACATCAAAAGCCAACAACAACTCTACACATAACTTTGTAACAACACGAGCAACATCTTCTATAGCAATAGGAATAATGATGCATAAGTTGTCATGAACCACTACAACAATAATCAACTAGACTTCAGTTATGTAAATTTCAACAACAAAGTGCGATCTTCTTTACTTTTGACCACCACATGTTAGGTAATTCTCTTAATTTCCTATTTTAAATGCCCATTTTATTGCTTGTTTCCAATAACCATGATATGCACTTTGTCCAAAGCTATGACACGACCATTGTTCTCAATGGAATACACTCCATGAATCCTTTTCAATCTTTTGGTGACGTGTACATGGACACATTTATTTCCTACACATGATTGAACTAATACCCTGATTTGTCACTAATCCTCGACAAAATGTATCTATCCAATCGGCATGAATGGTACTTATGGGTATTAAATGAATAGTACATGTTGCGTGATCATGAAACCCAAGGTGATTCAAATCAATGTTGCATGCAAAATAATTAACATTCCATTTATTTTTTCAATGAAGCATTTTGCAACCAGCGTTCAAAACTCCATCAAGAATTAGATAATGTTTAGAGAATTCTGATTAAGGTTATGAGAATGTAGCATTGTAATAGACTATATGAACTAATTGAGAACCATAATGGGCGGAAGATATTCTAATAAGAGCTAATTTCCACATAAATGGTAATGACTTATCTAGAAGCCATCACCATTTTCGAAGAGTACGTTGGTTGCAGTTATTCTAGTGAATTGAGAATATTAGCTTGATTAACGCTGGATCGTTTGCCTTGAATTTTGATTTGTGAACTAATATTGCTAGGGTGGCAGAAATTATATTTACAGTTAATGAAGATAATATCACTCAAGCTACTGGGTTAATTCTAGAAGGAAAAAGATGGTTTAAAGAATAGAATAAATATGAAACTTCCTAAGGAGCATTTTGAGCAGAGGGAGAAATAATTGAATAGACAGGTCATGGGGCGAAATAACTATCTCTACTATCCCTTTAAACAAAGGCATTGCAACATATTGTCAAATATTTTACCTGTGAAGGTCATTCATCTTTGTGCATGACTTGTCAATTTTGATTGTTTTGTTTATGTTAGACACCTAATCCTCAAGTTATGATTTGGGATAGTGTGTATTATGGTAATTAGTTATTAGAGTCCAAGAAACCTAGGAAATTGAATCAACGCCTTCTTAGTGTATTTATATGTACACTATGTACATCGTTCTTTGAGATCACTTCTTAATACATAGTTGAATTTGGTTTCTATTTTTGTTGTCTTATAGTGGTAGCCACTAGTCGAGGAATATTAGAGCATGCTTAATCAATGTATCTGATGTTGGTGTCACTATATTATGGAGTAATTACAATCATTGAATTTAGTCAACGAGTTGCTCAGTGGGATGGTGATGGTCTCACCATATTATGGAGTGATTGCAATCATTGAATTTAGTCGACGAGTTGCTCAATGGGAATGTGGCCACTCTTTGATGGATAACTCCTGGTAATTCTCAAATACACGAAATTGTTGTGCAGAGATAGATCAGACTTGGCCATAACAGGACGACAATGCTGATTGGAGCAACATAGACCTTCCAATTTGTTGGTAATTAAAAGCATGGCGTGGGAAAAAAAGATCTTACCAACCGTTGACGGTGCATTTCGATAATAAGAACCTAGAGCCCCTGTAATTTCATTCAAGAAAAGGTTGAAGTGATTGGAGTGGTGACTTTATAGGTTAGTGATGATTGGTGATTGACTGCCCAATAAGGGTTTTTGTTTATGCCAACCAACCAAACTGCAAGGAACTGTAAGAAAAGTAATTTGTAAGGTGAAGAATCTATTTGTGATTGTGGAAGCCTCTCCATTTCACTTGAGACGACAGTACTGTGACCCACATCGCTTGATCAAGAAGAGAGGAGCCTCGGTCCAGCATTTACTTGGCTGATTCTGAATACTGGTATGTGAGCAGATAATGTACGTTGTTGACCATGCCATTTATATTTTTTTTGAAGCGGAGCTTTATTATATAGATTGAAGCATTACAGAAGGTACTTTATCTTACTGTGAAATGAAAGCGGCTAAGTTCACAGAAGAGGAGATATCTTAATTAAATTTTCCATTGCTTTCACTCTGAATTCAAGTCAGAACCGAACGATCACAATCGTATAACCTGCGCTTACTACCCGTAGGGCTTATAGCAATGTGAATGCTATGAACCTTCCCATTAACAGATTTTTCTGAAATGCCTGAATATTAAGGCGTTTAACATTATATTAGTGCGTCTCTCAGACGGTTTCACTAAATCTTCAGTGAAGATTTTTTGTTCTCTGGCTCGGAATTGCAGAACATAAGGCAATTGAATTATGATGGCCAACGGATACAAAGAATGCTAAGATTTCATATATATATATATATTTATAAAGAAATTTAAGGTGTATTTTTGTATATTTTAGAAAATCATTTAGTTCAACCGTTGGCTAAATGAAAAAGCACACCAGTGTAGACCTGAGAATAGTTCTTGTGATCTTTAGAAGGAAATTTGTTGTTCCATTCTAAGAGGATGGTAATAATATGCTCATAAGACAATATTTTGGCTACTTTGGAATAAGCTTGTAGTGTATAACAATTGAGATAGGAAATTGAAGGAATTCTTTAATGTGTTGTGCCTATTGAGAGGTTGTTGCAGAGAGCAACAGATTGTGTGTCATTTCCATAATAAAATCGGAATTGTTGATGAGGTTTCCATTGTTTAGTTTTTTAAAGTAATATTTGGTTGATGCTTTTAAAATTGGTTGAAAGCCGTGAGAGTTGGTTGGCACCTTGATACCAAGTGAAGTGTTTATTAGGTTTGAGCGTTGAATCAACTCTCTGCAAATTGAAAATTTTGTTTCTCGTGGGTCATGATTCATCGTTTTTGTTTGTTATATTAGCATGGTTGGAGCATATGACAACGTCACAACTATGATGGTGCTTTAAATTTGAAACAATAAATCCTAGTTTCAAAGAAAGGAAATTGCATTCTCGTGGTGGTAATCTTGCAAGATTTGTGTTACTAGGGTGGCTTTAATTTGGGTGGAGTCTTTTTGTTTCATTTCTTGAACATTTATGAGCAAAATATGAATCAATTGTTTGTTGTCTAGGTTTTGTGGATTTATCTAGCAGATGATTTTTTGAAACAAATTGGCAGAACATTTTTCTTTTTTATTTACATTGTAAGTGGGTGCATGATCGGTTGAAACTGACACCCAAGATTGACTAAAATGGCTCAAATTAAGAATGTATTAAAAATATTAAACATTCTCATTAGTTCTATTGTTGATGAAAGTGTAAATTTCGGCAAAGTCTTATTCATATTTGAGTTTGTTTACATGATGCATTGGAGACAGTTGAATTTCTCCAGATTGAGTGTCAAGGACAACGACACGATCCTAATTCCAAACAACAGTTGAAGAGTAATGAAGCCACTTCAAGAGAAAATTTGGATGCATCGAAAATTCATGTTCATGCAAGAGTATGCAAGAGTCATTTGCATACAAATGTGAAGTCTGTCATTCCCAAAACCTTTATAAGACTCTGGGAATAAATTGCACACAAAAAAAACATAACTATTTTGGGATATAAAAAGGATGTCTTGGATGTTTTTTTTTCATATTCTTGATTTTTCTAAACTTGTACAATTTTGTAATGTTGGATTTCTAGATGGTGTTGTTCTAAAACAAATTGATTGATGCCAACATTGTGATAGAGTTGGACATGTGAAAAATCAATGTTTTGATCTTCCCTGATGTGAGCATTGTGGAAAGCTCAATCACCAGTCAAACATATGTTCTAGAAAAAGACTATTGCAAGAGAGAAACTAAATTTTGGATGGATTGCTTCTTGGGATTGGTCCAGAATAACCAAGAAGTTTTACATGCCATACCACAATGATAAAGATTACTTCATCTTCTCACCCTGTATACGACAAGGGGGGAATTGATGGTCTGCTATGGGTTCAAAGATTTGTCAAGTGAGCCCGAGTCAGATATCCACAAGTGAGCCTTAGCCACAACTTGTACTAGTTAGATCCAGATTTGTAGCCAGAGAGATAGCTAGATACACTTAAGTTTTTGTTGAATGAGTTGTATGTGAACGAGCACTTCCAGATTTGGAATTGTTCGAAGAACTATATTGGTAGTTCCAGAGTTAGTGGTCACCTTAAAACCACTTTTTTGGTTGCTCTGATAACTGCTATCAAGGTTCCAAAATTGGTGTTGGTTGAGACCTTGAGTTCTCCCATATTTTGGTATTGTTTGTGGTTTTCTCTTAAAAACCACCATCCTTGGTTTATGGTCATCCTTTGAAAACCATTTATGAGAGACATTTAACTCTTGCCTGAGGTGCATTTCTGCATATTTATCTCTTTTCCCACCCCGGTTTTCAGTTTCTCCTTATTTCTCCCATATAGTTAAATGCTCTTTCCCATAAACATACATTCAACAAGCTGGAAAAAATAAATTTGCTGAAAACACAAATTCTGGAAAATTTACAGAATGTTGGAAATTGCAGAAATAAAAAAAACAGTAATAAACAGCCATTAAAAACACATTAAAACACTGATATTTTTGGTCAACGTGACCCTGGAAAAACCCCCTACAACTCTTGGGGAAAACCAGTTTGAGAGCTTTTCTTTATTTTTGGAAAATGCCTTTTTACAGTGAGAAAATTTCAGCAAAATATTTCAGCAAAATAAATTTCCAGCAAGCAAACTTATCTGTTTTTCAGCCCAACAGACAACCTGGGAACTTGCTGTACGCGCGGTACGGACCGTACGGATGTACGAACTGTATGGACGGTCATGCGGACTATACGGACAGACTTCGATTTCTGTGCCGAAAATCACTTCCTCGATATTCGTGCCCAAAAATAAGTTTTTTCTCAAAATTTTCAGCAAAAAATCAGCTTTTTCTGCTTGTTATTTCTGTTGCTCTGCTTGTTCTGCTTGTTCTTTCTGCTGTTCTGATTTGCGGAAGAGCTGCCTGGTATGTGTGCCAAACTGTTGCCTCTTTCTTCTTCCTGTCCAGAAATCTCCCTTGCTCTCTTGCTCTCCTTCTCCCAATCTGCTCATGAAAGAATGAATGATCTTTTGCTCCTTTAACCTAACCCTAAATGACTTTTGGGTGATCCCTAAATCCAATGGCTGAGATAGATTTAGATCAATGGCTGAGATTAAATGCACATTTAAATCTCACTTTCTATTTTTAATTCACCCCACTTTAATAAAGACCCACTTAGTCATTTATTTCCAAAGTCACTTTTCCTTTCTAATTTTACATTAACTTTATTAAAGTCACTTTAAAATTAGACTTTAGTAACTTTATCACTTAAAGTCACTTTTAAATTAGATTTTAACTTTATAAAAATTATAAAGTCACTTTAGGAGAAAAATTAAAATCTTTTGGACACCCTTAGGCCAAAGATCAAAACCTAAGGGAACCACCTGTCCTCCGGTACCAAATTTCAACACTCCCTCTTACCGACGAAGGTGTTCCTCACCACACCCATCTTGTCTCTGAAATAAACATGCTTGCCCCGTGGTAAGGCTTTGGTAAGAATGTCTGCTACCTGCTCATCAGTGGAAATATACTCAAGCTTCACAGCTCCCTTCTGAACATAGTCTCTGATGAAATGATATCTGATCCCGATATGCTTTGACCTGTAATGAAATACTGGATTCTCCATGAGTTTAATGCAACTCTGATTATCACAGTAAATCACTGAAGGTCTCAACGACTGACCAAATAAGCCAAACAACATCTTACAAAGCCAGATGGCCTCACAACTAGCTAGGTTGGTTTCCATATACTCTGCTTCCACTGAACTCAATGCTACTGACTGCTGCTTTCAGCTGAACCATGACAGTACTGCCGAAGCCAACCCAAAATAGCTCCCTGAAGTGCTCTTCCTATCAGAAGCACATCATGCCCAATCAGAATAGTATAACCTGCCAATCTCACTCCACCCCCCTGCCTGTAGTCCAAACAATAATCCACTGTCCCCTACAAGTACCGCAAAATGTGTTTTCAGCCACCCAGTGAACCTTCCTAGGCTAACACATAAACTGACTCATCGTGTTGACTGCAAAACAAATATCTGGTCTAATGTTGACCAAATACATCAAGGAACCAATTAGTTGCCTATACAATGTGGGATCCACCAACTCAGAATCCAAAGCATGAAGCTTCTTCCAGTTGGTGATCATCGGTGTCGACATGGGTTTACAATCCTCCATGTGGAATCTGCCAAGGATGTCCACAATATACTTCCCCTACCCCAGGAAGAAATGCCCCTCCTCCTGCCACACCTCCAAACCCAAAAACTAATGCATCAAGCCGATGTCCTTCATCTCAAACTCCGCCGCAAGATCTCTCTTGCAGTGCTCTATGAGTCTCTCTGCACCTGTAATGATCAAGTCATCCACATACAGCACCAGAATGATAGGCTCCTCACCTATCACAATATAGTAAAGGTTCGGATCTGCCTCACTCTTTGTGAAACCCATCCCCTGCAAGTATGTATCTATCCTGGAGTACCAAGCTCTGGGAGCTTGCTTCAGGCCATAAAGGGCCTTCTTCAGTCTGCACACATGGGACTCCTTCCCATGCACCTCAAAGCCCTGTGGCTGCTCAATGTACACCTCCTCCTGTATGAAGCCATTGAGAAATGCAGTCTTCACATCCATCTGGTGGATCTTCCAACCCATCTTTGCTACTATCGATATAATGGAGTGGATCGAAGTATATCGAGTCACGGGAGCGAAGGTATCCTCATAATCAACTCCCTCTACCTAGGAGAACCCTCTAGCCACAAACCTCGCTTTGAATTTCTTAATGCTACCATCTGCAGGATGCTTTACCTTGTAAAGCCATTTGGAAGTAACCACCAATTTGCCCTCAGGCCTTGGCACCACCTCCCAAACATCATTCTTCATGATAGAAGAATACTCCTCCTACATGGCCTCTCTCTAGAGCTGTTGGCTAGTTGCCTCCTCATAGCTAGAAGGCTTAGAGTCAAGGATGATGGTAGCCATTGCCATATAGCTACAAAACCTCTCAGGTGGTCTACTCTCTCTGACCGACCTCTTAGGCTCAACAATAGATGTGGCATCTCTCAAGGTGTCCTGAAGCCACTTGGGCTACCTCTTCCCTGAGAATACTTCTCCCATTGGAGAATGAAACTCCTCCTCCTCATCATCATCAGGAGCCTGAACTCTTGACTGTCTGTCTACTGTCCTCCTGCCTGCACCTAAACCTGTAGAAGCTGAGGTACCGTGTGAACTGTCCATCAATGCACTCTCTAGTGAACTGCTCTGCATGCTGCCCAGAGCACCACCCCTCTGGCTCGGCGAGCCACTGCTCACTGACGGACTTGACATTGTCATAGATGTACCTCCGGATCCTCCTGATCCCTGCCCACTGGATCCCTGCGACTGACTCAACTGCTGTTGAGGGTCTAGCTGATCCAGATACTCTAACTCCTGTGACCTCCTAAAGGCCCTGTCCTCCTCGAACTTCACATCCTGCCTGACAACAACTTTCCTCTGTGCATGAATGTAAATTCGAAAGGCCTTTGAGGTCTCACTGTAGCCCACAAAGGTACCCTTCTCTGCAGTGGGCTTTAGTTTGGTCCTCTTCTCCTTGGGTATGTAGGAGTATGTAATGCACCCAAAGATACGAAGATGACCAATATCAGGCTTCTTCCTAGAAAAGGCCTCCTCTGGAGTCATGTGCCCCAAGGCACGATGCAGACTCCTGTTCTGCAAATAAACAGCTGTGTTGCAGGCCTCTGCCCATAAGAACAATGGCAACCCCTGATCATGTAACATGGCTTTGGCAGCCCCTCCGATGGATCTGTTCTTCCTCTCCGCAACCCTGTTCTACTGGGGGTTGTAAGGAATAGTGAACTCCCTCCTATTGCCTGCCTCCACACAATAGTCAACAAACTCTCCAAGGGTGTACTCTCCCCCATTGTCCAACCTCATGGACTTGATCTTCCGACATGTCTGTGTCTCCACAAGAGCTCTAAACTCCTAAAACCGCTTGAAAACCTCACTCTTGGTCTTCAAGAAATAAATCTAGGTCCTCCTGGAGTGATCATCAATGAATAAAACATAGTACTCATATCCACTCAAGGAAACATGAGACATCCGGCCGCTCACATTGGAATGAATCAAATCAAGTATCCCAGTCGCTCTGCTGTCACTGCTGGGAAAAGGCAATTTGGCAAACTTGCCCATCGCACATCCTCTACAAGTATCAATGTGATCAGTACTGAAATCTGGCACACCTGTAGTGATCTCCTGCAAGGTCCTCAAGGCTCCATGATACATATGCCCCATCCTGCGGTGCCAAATCTCACATAGCTCAAAACTGCTAGCTTTGCTATCGGTACTACTGCTCAATGCCAAAAGGGGTTGGAATGCAAACTTGTACACCTTTGCATGGTGTACACCTACCACTCTAGTTGAATCAGCTGGAGTGCCCCTGGGATACATCAACACCTATCCTCCCTTGAACAACACCTCATATCCTTTATCCTCCAAAGCTGAGACAGATATGAGGTTCTTCCTCATCCCTGTCACATAAAGAACATCTGACACCTTCAAGGGAGGTTTGGACTCCCTCTGAAATGTCAGTGTCCCCACACCGACTGCTCTAACAACTCTGTCATCACCGAGTACTACCTCTATATCAGTTCCACTCTCTAAAAGCTCTGAGAAGTACTCACGGACTCCTGTCATGTGACATGAAGCCCCACTGTACACATACCAGATATTCGAAGATGCTCCGCTAATCGAGGGAAAAGCATGCTCCCTTTGAACCTGTATGGTAGGTGATCCTGCACTAGAGGACTCACACACAGTGAACCCAAAATCTCGGTCAAAACGATCTGCAAAGTCCTCAACCTCTGTTGAAGCTGCCATGCTCTGGTTCTTTCCCTTTTTCTTCTTCTTCTTCTCTGGATACACAACTGCATAATGTCCCATCTTTTGGCAATTCCAACACTTCACCTTGGAATAGTCCTTCTGTGTATTACCATGTTTACCTTTACCTTTGCCTTTGCCCCCACCATTGCTTGTGGAAGCCTGCTTCTTCCCTTTGCCTTTCTTGCCTCCTGCCAATAGTGCTACATCCTCATCCTACTCAACTGGCTTGGCTACTCCAAGTTGACCTTTCCTGATCTCTATCTGAATGCAATCATCCCAAAACCTCTCCCATGTGGGAAGGGTCTCACGTGCACAAACTCCATCAGTGAAGTTCATCCATGAATGGGGGAGGCCATTCACTGCAATCTGCACCAACCCAGTGGGTGAAATGACCTCTCCAACTACTGCCAACTCATCTCTCACATTAGTAATCTTTGTGAGATATCCAGCTGCACTATCATTACCCATCTTAATGGTCTTCAGCTTCTCCTTCAGGACCATTTTCCGGTTCTCATTCGTACTCTGGTAGAGATTGGTCAATGCTGTCCACATCTCATGGGCATTTCTCTTTCCTCTCACATGAGGAATGCAATGGTCTTTGACTCCGTCTAGAATGAGTGTCTTACCCTTGTTGTTCTTTTTATTATAAGCAACCAACTGAGTAGCATCAGTAGGCACAACAACAGGGTTCTGTGTAGTATGCACCATAATGTCCCAGACTTTTGCCTCCTCAAAGATACTCTGCATTCTCTCCTTCCAAACGTTGTAATTGGTATGCCATCCAACCTATCCTCCACCCTCAATCCCAATGACATCTTGCTGTCCTAAAATTGAAAAATAGCACTGCTATAGTAAAGATAAGACTGTTATTTGTGAAAAATCATCTTGCTGAAATTTTTTGAGTGAAAAATTAGCAAGCTGTAATTTTCCTCCTTGTTGTCCCAAACTGCACTTCAACACTCAAGCTCTGATACCATGTAGAAGTTTCTCATTTCCCACCCCGGTTTTTAGTTTCACCTTATTTCTTCAAAATAGTTAAATGCCCTTTCCCATATCCATACATTCAACAACTGGAAAATTAATTTTGCTAAAAACACAAATTATGGAAATATTACAGAATACTGGGAAATGCAGAAATAAATATCAGCACATACAAACAACTATTCAACACATTTAAACGCAGTGATTTTTGGTCAAGGTGACCCTAGAAAAACCCCCTACAACTCTTGGGGAAAACCAGTTCGAATGCTCCTTCTTATTTTTGGAAAATGCTTTTTACAGTGAGAGAAATATTCAACAAAAAAATCAGCAAGCAAACTTTTACAACTTATCTCGTTTTCCGTGCCTCATAGCTAACTAGAAAAACTTGCAAACAACAAAATGGAACAACAATAAACTCTGTACGGCCTCCTCGATTTTTGTGCCCAAATTTCAGCCTTAAATGCTGCTATACGGACTGCCTAGAAAAACATGCAAGCTGCCATAAATGCTGCTGTACAATTTTCCTCAATTTCTGTGCAGAAAACAACAGTATAGCTATACGGATTTCTACCTAGAAAAGCATGCCAAGGTACAGCCACTTGCTGTACGGCCTCCCTTGAAAAAACGTGCCAGCAAACTTTAGATTTTCTGCTCCTCGATTTCTGTGCTAACTTGTTGTACGACCTCCTTGGAATTTGAACCAAAACTGTTGTATGACCTTTCTAGAAAATCGTGCCCAAAGTCTGCCTTTCACTGTGTGCTAACTTAGTTGTACGGACTTGCTGAAACGCTGCCTTGGAATGTGTGCCAAGCTGTTGCCTCCTTCTCCTCACTGTCCAGAAATCTCCCTTGCTCTCTTGCTCTCCTTCTCTCAATCTGCTCATGAAAGAATAATGTGACCTTTTCCTCTTTTCTCTCCTTTAATCTAACCCTAAGTGACTTTTGGGGAATCCCTAAATCCAATGGCTGAAATAGATTGAGATATAGGGCTGAGATTAAATGCTCATTTAAATCTCACTTTCTATTTTTTAATTCGCCCCACTTTAATAAAGACCCACTTAATCATTTATGTCCAAAGTCACTTTTCCTTTCTAATTTTACATTGACTTAATTAAAGTCACTTTTAAAATTAGACTTTAGTAACTTTATCACTTAAAGTCACTTTTAAATTAGATTTGACTCTATAAAAATTATAAAGTCACTTTAGGAGAAAAATTAAATTCTTTTGGACACTTTTCCCTGGGTCAAAGATCAAAGCCTTAGGGAACCACCTGTCCTCGAGTACCAAATTTCAACAGAATGAAGTGAGGACAATTTGATGCTTTTCACAACATTGTTCCTCATGTGATAGGTGGTATCAGAGAAAAAATAAGGAAGAGCATATGTAGTATTGGTGTGACTCTTTACCAACCTAAAGTTTGTATCAAAACTAAAATAAGGAAGAACATATGTAGAAATAGTGTAGCTCTTCATCAATCGAGAGTTAGTATCAGAGCTAAAAGACGGAAGAGATTGTGCAATAGTGGTACAACTCTTCACCAACCAAGAGTTGGTATCATAACTTAAAGAACAAAGAGCATGTGAAACAATGGTGTAGCCCTTCGCCAACCAAGAGTTGGCATAAGATAGATTCAAAATGGAGTGTTATTCATCATAGTTGAGCATAGATCAGAACATGATGCATTAAACTATGAAAGTTTGGCGTTGTAGGTGTAGAATTGACTAGTTTGGTGATGATTTCAGGTTGGGATTTTTGGTAGCTTGGAAAAGAGTATGATATGCCACAATATGTTTTTAGGAGACTTTTTGGCACTAAGATGAGACTACCACAGGCTTCAGCAGACCAAAGCATGGGGACCTCTTAGACTTTAACAAAGGAGACAACTTGGATGATCATTGCGAGGGATGCCACACATTACTAATGGATTTGTGTTCTTATTCACTTATGAGTTGGATAGCATGGAGCTAACCAATTGATATTGGATGGGGTTGATGCCTTGGAAAAAGGTGGTGGATGAGCTATTCATGCAAAATATGAGTCGAGGTTGGCCATGTGATGGAGTGGCCAAGTGTTTGACATAACTAAACAACTGATATTGTTTGGGTGAGATCACTAGAAGTAGAATGGAAAAATATCATATGAGATTATAGATCATCAAGGTTTCGCTGGACTTCTTCATTAAGACAGCAATGCCAGCCACAATGAAATCTTGGTGACCTTTGAGGGGGTGAATAAATTAATGGATAAATGAGCTAGCCAATGAGACAATATGATGATCAAGATGGTGTTGGCTTGGGTTGAAGGAGCCTAAGATGATGGGTTAATGGACTTGTAGTTGTGACCAATGGAGCATTCATGTGGCTATAAGTGGTGATATTGGAGTATTTATAATTTGTCGATGAGATTGAATCAGTGACTTGGCTAGACTAAATGAAACTTGATTCATACATAGTATGCATGTGTCTCTTTGGAGCATACATGGAAAACAAATATCAATTTCGAGAAACCTTATTCACATGACCCAATGGTAGAGTTGGGTGAATTTGGTTGTAATTATCATGGAACCTTGGTGTGACACTTGGGTCATGGGTTGAGTCTTGGAGAGTTAGTCATTGTTTCATGATTTGTAGATTGGAATGATTGATGAGGTTGATTTTTCCATGATCTAGAGAGCCTTCTTAAGGAGGAGGACTTAGACATCTATGGAGACCACTTGGTATGCAGATGAGATGATGAGGCAAGTGGGATTTGCCTTCTTCATAAATGCATGAGCAACATGTTTTCATATTTGAGGAGAGATGAGGAGTGGAGAAACATGGCCGATGGTAGGAGCAGTGGATCTAGATACATGATGGAGCACCTTGGATTTTTGTTCAGACATTGGATCATCACAAGAGGATTGAATTATTAAATTGCAAACTAATTAGTTTTCAAATCTCTTTGTGGATTTGAATTTGGAGTAGACAGTTGAGTTTCTAGATGGAATTCATTTGGATGTCTTTGCAAAGGGGGACATATACATGGGTTTCTAGACATGTGGTAGAGAGAAATAAGACCGTAGGTTTGAAAATAGGGGTTGGGTGGCTGAATTAATCATTAGGGTAGACAGTTAGGATGATAGGGACCCTAGCCACCCATTCTAGGCTGATTTCTCATTCGATTTCATATCTAATTATGGAGAAATGTTGGGGAAGGCCTACCACACCTATATATATAAAGAGTAGAGATTTGTTAGATGTTTTAGAGGGTTGGGTAGAGAACCCTTTCCCTAATCTAAGGGTGCTCAATTAGGGTGTGTAAGATTTTTGGGAGTGTTTTGCCAGTGTATTGGGAGGTTAAGCTTGGGAAGCTTAAACATAGAATACTTGGAGGATTTCTCCATTATTGTAAATTGTATTATTGTAGAAATATCATATTTTATATTAACATATTTGGGTGGACCAGGGGGTCTCACCCCATGCAAATTATTGATGTACATTTTATAGGGATGTTTCTATGTAACAATGTGACCTTTTTATTGTAGCACACATGCACATGTTGATGATACAGGATGTTTATGGATCAATGTTTGCCATTATACTTGTCTTAATATTGGATGTTAATTCCACAAGCATAATATATCTAACATGTGACAAAGTATAAGGGTAAAAAGTGTAGTCTAGGATTGAAGTACTTGTAATTTGGTCACTTCTATTATGATGAACTTCACTGGTGTTGCTAAGCTTAGAGGAGTTAACATGCCTTAACTCGAGGGACACTCTAGTGGTGTGATAGATATTGTTGGAATAACTAATTAATTAACAATCTTCCTTTTTACATTTTCTAAGTAATAATGGTTATTTTCTTGCTATCAAATGTGAGATCCAAGTGGAGTTGTGTTGTTTCATGTTTGTATATAATCATCTATTAATATATTGATGATGCCAAAAGAAAGAAATCCTCAATATTTCACTGTGTGGTCATTAAGTGTAACTATTTACCAAGTTAGGTTATTTATGAAGGGTTTTGGTATATCAAAATGTTTTGTTTTTATTGTAAGTGTTTGGAGTAGTTTGGATAAGCAATATTAAACTTTTTTATTGTGACTACCACTACAATATCAAATATTGAAATTTATTTCAAATTTCACTACGAGTACAATTTCAAAAAATTCCAACAACCTTAAAGCTAAATATATTAATAACTTATAACTTATTATAAAATATGAATTTAAATAAACTATCCTCTAAATTATCATCTAACATAATTGCTAAGAAAAATTATATATATAATTTTAAATTAAAATTCATAAAATTATTTTTAAATTATCCTAATCCTATAGTTTGTGCTCTACTTCAACATTCAGAAAGGTCACACTAAAAACAATACATTCCACATCTTTTAAAAAAACCACACCATGGTAAACTATAATTAAATGAATATTAATATTATAAATTATCCTTGTATATTATTATGTGATTTGATATATTAATTAATTGTATTATTATCCCCACTAATTTATTACCCAACATCTAATTCCTTACAAAATAACGAGTTTCTACCTAGTTTTATTACTTTAGACATTAATTACTTATTATAACCAATAGTTTTTTACTATGAATATTATAAATTAGTCTTGAATATATTTCACTTAACTTCTAATTCATCGCACTAAGTTTTTACCTAATATTATTATTATATAGATTAATTATTACTATAACAACTAGTTTTCTACATAACATTTCTATTCAACCACTGTTTTTCTTCCTAAGTCCCATTGACTAGGTCAACCCTTTCCTTCAATATTATTCTATTAGATTAGATTATTATTTAATTAATAAGTTGTGACTATTTCAATAATAAATAATCATTTATTAGATAACAACTGGATTTTTAACCAATTGATTTTATTTCACCAACGGCTAATTCTAAATGGCTAACACTGGACAATGATGCTTCCATGTTATTTATTCTCTCAGATCGATTGATTTCTCACCTTGTCCTAACAATGAACCACATTAGTTGGTTCGAAACATCGACCCAATCCTTATGATGTGATGAATATGGAAGACTTCTCTCTAAATCATCACCATGTGAATCATTTACTGCCTCAAAAGTGGTTAAGAAAACTAGAGACTTGAAAATGATACAACAAAGATAATTCCATAAACATGCCACCAATATAATCTTGCTTATCCAAATTACTCATTTAATAATTATGTTGCAGTGACAGTCATAAATTTGATCTTGCTTATCCAAATTATTTCATTTAATAATTACTTTGAATATTAATTTAAAGCATAATTCATTTAATTTATATTTCTATTAGATTTATTCAACCGTGGTGATAAATCATTGGGTTTATTCATGGGGTTTATAATATTAATCCTTAGGTTTAATATAAATCCACTGGGTTTATAATCATGGTTAAACCTAGTATATCATGGTCTAATGTCACGTTGTGACAAAGATTGTCTCAATATGAAAATGAGCCATTGTCAATCATCTTTAACCATGGTCAACAATGGTAAACTATTTTCAAGAATGGTAAACCATTTTCAATCATCGTAGACCATGGTAAATCATGGTTAGCCATCATCCTATGTTACATTGTGATGAACAGTATGTTAATATGAAAATCAACCATGGTCCAACATCGCATTGTGATAAAGAATGTCTCAATATCAAAATCAACCTTGGTAAACCTTAGTCAACCATGTTTATTTTGGGGTTTATAATAGTCATGTTAGGGTTTATATGTGTTGGGTTTATAATTTTTATCCCTTAGATTTATTATTCCCTTGGGTTTAGAATATCAATCCTTTCGGTTTATTGATCTAAGGGTTCATATTCTTAGGGTTTAATATTATTCAACAATGGTCAACAATAAATAACCATGTCTGACAATGAGCAACCATTGTCCAACATCAATCTCTTGGATTTATTATTTCCCAACCAACGATGGTTTATTATGATGTCAACCATGGTCCCTTAGGGTTTTAGTATTAATCTGTTGGGTTTATTATTCGAGTGGGTTTCTGATATCAATCCCTTTTTATTATTCCCTTAGGTTTATAATATCGATCATGGTCAACCATTGTCAATCCTAGCCAACCATGGTTGAATATCACATTGTGACAAGGATTGTCTCACCATGAAAATAAACCATGTTTATTTTAGTGGTTGTAATAATTATATTTGGGTTTGCGAATGTTGGGTTTATAATATTAGTCTGTCTGGTTTAATACTATTCCCTTGGGTTCATAATCCCTTGGTGTTTTAGTACTAATCCCTCGGGTTTATTATTCCTTTCGGTTTATAATATCAATCCCTTGGATTTATTATTCCCTTAGGTTTATAATATCAATCATGATCAACCATTTTCAATCATAGCCAACCATGGTCAACCATGTTCGAATGTCGCATTGTGACAAGGATTGTCTCACCATGAAAATAAAGCATTTTTTTAGTGTTTGTAGTATTTATATTTGGGTTTATCATTGTTGGTTTTTTAATATTAGTCCCATGGGTTTAATATTATTCCCTTAGGTTCATAATCCCTTGGGGTTTTAGTATTAATCCCTTAGTTTTATTATTCCTTAGGGTTTATAATATCAATCCCTTGGGTTTATTATTCCTTTAGGTTTATAATATCAATGATGGTCAACCATTTTCAATCATAGCTAACCATCGTCAACCATGGTTGAATGTCACATTTTGATAAATATTGTCTCACCATGAAAATAAACCATGTTCATTTTAGTGTTTGTAATATTTATATTTGGGTTTACCAATGTTGGGTTTCTAATAGTAGTCCCTTGGGTTCAATATTATTCCCTTGGGTTGATAATATCAATCCCTTGGGTTTATTATTAACTTGGTTTATAATACCAATCAAGGTCAACCATAACTAACTATGGTCAATTGTGGTCAATCATGGTCTGATCTCACATTATGAAACAAATTGCCTCCAGATAGGATTTATATACATTGGTTTTTTAGTATTAGCCCCTTGAGTCTAATATTATTCCCTTAGGTTTATAATCCCTTGGAAATTTAGTATTAATCTCCTTGGGTTTATTGTTCCTTTCAGTTTATAATATCAATCGCATGGGTTTATTATTCTGCGGTCAACATGGCTTATTATGAAATCAACCATGGTCCAACATGCAATTGTGATAAGGATTGTCTCAATATGAAAATCAATGATGGTCAATCATGTTTATTTTAGTGTTTCTAATATTTATATTTGGGTTTATGAATATTGGGTTCATAATATTAGTCCTCTGGGTTTAATATTATTCCCTTGGGGTTTTATTATTAATCCCTCGGGTTTATTATTCCTTTGGGTTTATAATATAAATTAGATAGGTTTATTATTCCCTTAGGTTTATAATATCAATCATGGTCAAGCATTGACAATCATAGCCAACCATGGTTGGATGTCACATTGTGACAAGGATTGTCCCACCATGAAAATAAATCATGTTTATTTTAGTGTTTCTAATATTTATATTAGGGTTTATTAATGTTGAGCTTATAATATTAGTCCCTTGAGTTTGATATTATTTCTTTGGGTTCATAATTCCTTGGGGTTTCAGTATTAATCATTTAGATTTATTATTAAATTGGGTTTATAATATTAAATGGTTGGGTTTATTAGTTCCTTGAGTTTATAATATTAATAATCCTTTTGGTTTATTTATTCATTTGATTTTTAAAATATTAATTCTTAGGTTTTATTAATTCAACCATGTTTATTTTAGTATTTTTTAATATTTATTTTAGGGGTCGTTTAATATTAAATAAAAGAGACTAATATTATAAACCCAAGGTATACAAACCCTAAGATAAAATATTAAAAATACTAAAATAAACATGGTTAATTAATAAAGCCTAAAAAATTATAATATAATAATAATAATAATGTTATTATTATTATTATATAGTTTATATTATTATAATAATATTAATATAATAATCATAAATATATAAGAATATCATTATTATTATTTAATAATAATATTATTAATATAATAATTATTATATGGTTTTTATAATAATATAATGATATCTAATATTATTGTGAGTTTATATATTATTATAATATTAATATAATAATCATATAATAATATATTTAAATAATATAGTTGTTATATTTATATAGTTATTAATAATAATAAAATTACTATGTAGGTGTATCAACCACATTGGAAAATATAGTTGTATATATATTTCATATACCTTATTTAGATTAATCACATTAGTAAATATGATTGTGCTAGATTATATTTCTGCTAAATTTTTAAAATGGATCTTTCCAACCATGGAAATATTTTAACACTTTCCTAAAATCTTCCAGTAAGAAATCAACTGACTCAGTAAATAGTTACATTAGATGCCGACACATAGTGAAAGATTGGATTCTTTCTGCTGGCATCATCATCAGATTAAGAGATGATTATATACAGACAAGAATCAGCATCTGCACATTTGCGTCACCCGGATCGCCCTTGTTGCCCATGCCTTTTTCCGCCGTTTCATTGCCATGTATATCCCATAACCAAAATCTGGTTCACTAAAAGGAATAAATAGGAAAATGCACTACAGAAACCATTGCAATGTGCAGGCTTGAAATTTGTTGTCTATGACAAAAAAAAATTACAATGCACTTTAGATTTATTTTTAACCTCGAGAAAATTACAATAGACATACATACAACTTTCCAGTTCTAGGTTACCTGAATGCTGACGTAATTTCATCTTTTCTTTCCTGAATGCCCGTGGTGATCAACATTGTCGTACACTGCATCTCTGATGATTTGATTTTAAAGATAGGATTAGCTATCGTAATCGTATGGCCCCATCTCTTCACCTTGTCGTAATCGTATGCCCGATTGAACTGCCTTATTCCAATAGCACCAACAAATCCTCATGCCTCCGATAGACAAAAACTCATGCTGGTTATTCACAACATGTGTTATAGACGCCAGGTGGGATTGCTCATGGCAAATAATAACCAGCTTGAACGAAGCAGACGACCCCTTTTCTGTTGTCGCTCAAATCTAAATAACGATTACCAGGCGCTCCACAGTTTTCATTTCAAATTTTTGCGTGCATGACTATTGAGTTTAACTCTTCAATTTTCATTTCATTTCAAAAATGTACACGCCCAATTTCTAAGTTTGAACTCCTCTGCACAGTTGTGACATTGAGTACATGTGGTTGCATGTATCAGAGAGGGGGAAGTCAATGGTGGTGGCGGCGATGAGATAAACCAGAAGCCATAAATCCGTCAGGCGAGCTGCCAGAAACTGTACTAATCTGATGCCATGGTATGTATGATCATGTCTACAATGTAACGTCTGGGTGTGTTAAATTGCCAAAAACTGTAATAATTATATGCCATGGTATGCGTGATCATCTCTACAATGTAACGTCTGGGTGTATTAAATTCCTAATAGCTTATAGGGCTGGCTAATTGTTTCTGTTGTCTACGGCTTATAGGGCTGGCTAATTGTTTCTGTTGGCTTTCTTTTTAATTGACGACCATCACACTTTCTAATTTCTAATGAAGAGAGGTTATGTTAGTCAGAAAATCCATGTGTAAAAGTCTCTTGTGATATAAGGTGATTGTTAAAGCTTTTGGCGTGTGTTATTGTCGTCATTCCAGTTACTTAAACCCCAAAATCAATGTGTGGCACTTCACAGTTTGCTAGTGAGCTACAGAAATCAAAATGGTGCAAGAATGTACAATTTTCACAAAGGAAACTCCTCCCAATCTCAAGCCAAAATCAACTCCAATACTCGAAACAACATTAATTCTCAACCCTTGCTTAGAGAATAACTAGTAAACCCTCTCACAACTCCAAAAATATAAATTGCGTCATACAATTATTGTTGATATCTACTCTGCAAATCTTCTACAAAATCAATAGCATCAATAGGGAAAATCACCTCCAAAATCACTAGAATTCTAACTCACAATTGTTGATTCCCTAGTGAGCAACTCAAATGGCCTTTGCATCCAATGAGTGGAAAACTGAGTGAATACTTGCAATAAAGCTCTATGGAAATCTTGAATTAGACTCCCCAAATTACCTCACTAAGGAGACACTTGAAGTTCTATGAAATGAGGGTTGAATTTATACTTGGGAATTCCTTGTGCTAAACATAATTAGTTGACTTGGCTAAGCACCTCAAGCAAACTCTCTAATTCTGAAATGAAATTCCAAATAGAACAATAAAAATGAGGTTATGGCCATCCTTTTATTGTTGTTATCCCTTCCTCATACCATGGGTCCATTTCTCTCACACAATGCTTTGACATCATGTATTGATTCTTCCCATGGATTGATTTCCATTTTAGTAACATCCACAACTTCACTTGAATTTTTATTTTCTCCTAAGTTTAGCCTTCTTTTCTCCCAAAAAATATATTGATCTCTCATAACCTAGTTTCCTAAGTTTATTTTCCAAAAATATTTATTATTTGCCGAAATTGAAAAATTGAGAATTTCTCTTAACAAAATTATTAGTTGGGAACATGACACAAAGATTGCCATCAAAAGAGCAACAAAAATGGGTAGAAAAAATGAAAGGATTTGATTTTGGAATAATCTACAAAAAGATGAAAGCAATGTAGTATCATATGATCTTTCTAGAATAAAAGAAGCCTCAAGTCTATATTCTATTACATTTTCTATTCTGTTGTAACTAGAAGAAGCTCACATTGAACAACAAAATGACAACAATACTAAAGAAAAAAATAAAATGTTTGAAAGGAAGGGGTGAACTCTATGGAACAGTGGGAATGGAAGGGAGAAGTAATTTGGTACAAGGGTAGAATATTTTTATTCCCTCAATCAAAGTTGTATCAACAAATATTATGAGAATACCCTGACTCTCTGATGGTGGGGCACATAGGATTCCTTAAAACATATCAAAGGATAAAAAAAGGTTCCTTTGCAGAAGAAATTAATAAATATTGTCAAAAATTTATAAGAGCATGTCAAGTTTTCCAAATAAATAAAGGAGAGAGTTAAATCTCCAAAGTTACTTTAGTCATTCCACATAGAAAATCAAAGATGGGAGGATATATCAATGGCTCTCATTACAAGGTTACCAAAATCTAAAGGCAAGGATGCCATTTTTTTTTGGCCATGGGTAGACTCACAAACTATGCACATTTTTTTGGAATTCAAAGTACATTACAATAATATAAGTAGAAAAAGTGATCATGGAGTAAATTCATATACTTTATGGTCTTTCTAAGGTAATATTAAGTGACAAAGATCCAAAAACCACAGATAAGCTTTTGGAAAGTATTATGGAATATGAGTGTAAAAATATTAGTTATGAGTTTAATATATCATCCACAAATAGATGGTCAAACAAAAATATATAAGGAATGTATAAAGAGATATCTATAATATTCCTCTTCAAAAAAAAATCTTAATAGATGAAGTGGCTTCCTTTGGCATAAATAGTGTGTATCACACATCTACTAAAATATCCCTATTACAGACCCTTTATGCATATCTAGCTCTTAGTATCTCATATGTTTTGCAAGACAAGTCCAAAGTACAAGAAATAGAGTCACACATGGAAGAGTATAAAGAAACTTTGTAAATTTGTAAGGAAACCTTCCAATGGGACAAAATAGGATGAAGCAACAAGTAAATCAATATCAAAGTGAAAGGCATTTTGAGGGGGATTTCGTATTTTTGAGACTAGGTTGACCTTATAAGAAATCTATAATCAAGGAAAAAAAAATTAGAAATTAACTCCAAAATTTTATGGACCCTACAAGATTATTTGTAGGATTCGACAAGTGTTGTATGAGCTAGATTTTTCTTCTTCTCACATTCTTAAGGTTTTATATATATATGGCATTGTACGTAGAAACTAAAGAATTAGATTAAGAAGAGAAGTTGATTCTTGAACATAGAAAAACTATATCAATGTTCTCTATCTCTTTAGAATAGAACTATTATGGAATACCTAATCAAGTGTAAGAATATGCGAAGAAACCCTGTTAGTTATAAAACTTTGAGGGAAAAACCTTTTTTTAAATAGGGGGACTATGTTAAAGCCCTAATAAAAATTCATTACTATTTTATTTATTACATTAACAGGCCAGTTAGAACTTTTCATTCTTATTGTATCCTTTGTCTCTTATGTGTGTGTGTCTATATATATATATATATATATATATATATGCGCTTAGTCTTACAATTATCATATTGTATGTTATGTATTGGATTCAATGTAAAAAGATATTTCCCCCTTAGAGTAAACATATATTCATTGATGTTTTATCATTTTGAAGGAATTGTATCATAACAGAAAGTGTGTCCAATATTTCAAGCTCTTGCTAACATATTTCATCTCTAGCAACCCACTTTCATCATTAAATCTACAGTTATAGATTCTAGAGTATGACCACTCAAATTTTGATACGTCCCTATTTTGCTTGATGATTGAGCATAAAGGAAAAGGGAATTATGTTTTTGAGATGTTATAATGGTTGCATCAGATCACTAACTTTACTTAGTAGTTGGATTATCCACATGCTTTAATAGGTTAGAAAAATATTAAGCTTACTTGATAGTAGTGTAGCAGGAATAAGCTTTATTGAGTAATTGGTTTTCTTTTATGAGTATTTTTGTGTTTAGTAATGAGGAGGTTATTATCGCATGTACATGATGATACTTTGGGGTTATTTTTCACTCTGGTGAAGCGATCATGTCCCTAAGTTGAATACTATGTTACCTCTCCTTTTGACGAGGGGTAATCATGTTGAATTTCTTCACTAGCTCTTGTATTTTTGAGATATGACAATCAGGGTATTTATTTGTTTTCATGGAAATTGGTGCAATATTTGATGGTAAATTTGTTGATATGCATAGTCACTTTGTTAAAGCTTCATAGGGTTTGGACAAGGTGGGCATTTTCACATTTCCTAACACTAAGTACAAAATGGATAATTAGTTACTAAAAAAATGACTAAAATCTGCATATAAACGACTATTTTTCAATCAGTGACTAATAGTGGCTAATTTACAACACCTTATAACATGACCAAATTTTTGTCGTATTTAGCTTAGTCTTTTATTTGTCATCTTAATTTTATCATCTAGTAGTGTATTTAATTAAGAATTTGGTCATTAATTTAGTCATTGGTTTAGCCATTAATTGCCACAGTTAATGACCAAATACAAAACAAAATATAATACTACATGATCACCCGAGAAAATCAATTAATGAACAAATAAATATGACCAAAATGTTGGTCGCATTATAAGATATTGTAAATTAGCTACTAATAGTCATATATATGAAAATTTTAGTCATCTTTGGAAACCAATTAATGACCAAAGAAATATGACTAAATTTTAGTTGTGTTATAAGATATTGTAAATTAGCTACTAATAATCCTATATATGAAAAATTTTGGTCCTCATTTGTAATCTCAAATTTATCATTTACAACAATCCTTTATCGTTTTTGGTAGTTTTGTATTTGTTATATAAATGATTGATTTAGTAGTTTATATTCATTTCATTTAATTTTATTAATAATAATTATAAATGACTATTTAATTGTTATATGTTCATTTTATTTGTATTCATCATTAATCAATTAAAATTACTAATTTAGTAGTTTTAGATTTATTTTATGTGTTTGTTATTAATCAACACAAATCAATTAGTATGATTATATACTAAATTAAAAAAATGTCATACAATGTGCATGTTCATCTAATATGAAAACACAAAGCTACCTATGTTAATTGCAATACTAAATAATATCAAGCAAAACTATAAGTAATTTCAACAACATAAATTATATTATATGAAATGTCAAGTATTACAATATGAGTTTCCAACTTAATATTGTTTGGACTACAATTTACACATGAAATATTGTTTCATCATTTGAAAACATTATCATTGTGTTGTCAAGGTGTTGCAGGTGAATTCACCAACTCTAAATACTTGACCATAAGTTTGTATGTGTGTATTTCATTCAGGATATTAGCTTTAAGGATATCACTAGGTCATTTCTCTTCTCTCTCTCTTTCTGCATTTGTCGCTCTAGTGTTATTTTTCTCCTCTTTCTTCAATTCCTGCTTCTTACCATCAATATTTAGTTCATTTCCTGAAAATGAAAAAAGATACAATTTAGAGTATAAGACATGAAAGACAATGAACACTGGAAAAGTATAATATAAAGGATTTATATGACATATACTTCAACATCAGTAATGTCAATGCCATTTCCCTCCAGAAAGGCAAGAAACTTGAATGAGTTTTCTTTAGTTTGGTGATTGTGACCACTATGTGGCTAGATGACCTGTATAAACAAAGAAAATAAAATTTCACCATAGACAAGAACACCTTAGGAACTTAGTATTCAACCATAAGGAAAAGGTTAGGCATAATTATGCCAACTAGTTACATGCTAAAAAGCTCAGGCTGTAGATATCTTATTAAAACAAATGGAAAAAAAAAGGCAACATATAATAAATAATGTATGATAGTTGGTTGAAAAGTTATGTCATATAAGAAGAAATTTCTTTTATAGTTACCCATACATGTAGGTGGGTAACATGCCAGAGTATGCCATCATCTTTAGGGTCTAGAAGAAGTAAACCTCCTACTAAAATAATGATTGATTTGTTTCATCTTGGCCTTGCCTCTCCTTCATGAGTCCAAAAAATAAAAGTAAGGCCATCCTTAACTAGTTGTACTCCGTAGTATTGTTTTCACATGTTATTTCAACATAACCACCAAAAATGTCAAAGATGCCAAGAAAATGACATTTTAAAATTGCTTCTAAAATTAAGTCATGTACCCTCTTGATTTTCTTCTTTCATATTCATTTACACCCTGAAAAATATCCATTTCAAAAATCAATACAGCCCCAATATCACTCGATCCTAACACTCATCTATATTTTCCACAAACCATAGGAATTAATACTCTTACGGTCAACCCACTAGTCTTAATATATATTTTTTCTTCTTTCCATTGTCGATGCACATAAAGTGATCTTCTATTAGTTGGTAACCAAGTTGCCATTAAAAGTGACAGTTCCATCATTTTTTGTGAAATGTCTCCATGCAACCTTTTATTGCTTGTCGTGACAAAGAACTCATACATTGTTACATCAAAGAGCATGTTTCATGTGTAAATATGAATTGCAACATATTTGGTACTAAAGAAAAAACTAGAGCTAATATACTACAAATGTATAATGAAGAAGAAGTGGTGGACACCATAGCAGACTAGTAAAATTGAGGTTTCAACTTCTTTAATTTCTTCACTCTTCTGACATAAGTCAGAAAAATATTTGTTATAAATCCTTGAAACCAACTTCACTACACCATTAGAACATCCATTGTTGTCAACTTGTTCATGGCTAACTAACCCTGACCAATTGAGTTGATGTTTGCAAAACATAAAATTGTTTAACTTCATAGCATCAAGAGGAGCATTATGGCCCAAAAAATCAAAAGTTGCAAACCAATCTCCCCTTTCTAATACTGGTGCCAAATGGCTTGGCTTTTAAAATCCATGTGTTGAATTTTTTAATTTTTTTTCATTTTCACATGCAATCTTACTAGAAAATGCAATTGATTCAAGGCCTTACTAATTTCTCCTAGTGGCATTCAGTTCTATGTTCTAGAATCCAGTCATTTGTAGAACAAATAATGATACTTTTGTCATTTGATTATCTTGAAAGAAAAGAACCAATTGGATCCCATTAAATTACGAGGATAAAAGACATCTCATGCCCCAAAATGAAAAAAATACATGTAAGACTGGAAATATTCTCTATGCCTTTTGATTTGAGCTAGAAAATCTTAGCACAAATATAATTATATGCCTATTATGAACCCATGTTCTTAATGTGGCTTAGAAGGTGTGTATTGGCTTCTTATTAATGTATAGGGTGATAAAGGAATAAGAGTGATGCCTCTAAGATATTAATTAAATAATACAAGGAAACAAGACATGAAACATTTATGATATCATAGTCAGAAGATGATAATTGCATTTGGCAACATTCAATTATGTGGTGAATTTCCTATACAACCAAATTCCATTTCAAGATTGCTACATGAGAACCTCTTACAAGGTTTCCCAACTTCAAAAGATGAATGTTTTTCATGTCAATATTATAGATGATGGCAATTGGAATGAGCTATTGGCATAGACCTGTGGATTAACAATTGTATTTGTCAGATTAGGGAAAATCATATTTGAATTAATAATATATTTTAGTTTTAAAAAATATATATATATTGATTGCATTTGATTGCTTCAAGGGATGCTAATCTATGTTTGGATTCAGTTATGTATTTAAGAGAACTCATAATATTAGTTTAAAAAAAATGGAAAAAAACATTGAAGTATATCCGTTTTACTTTTCCCTTTTCTAGATTTTCCTCTTTTAGTTCATTTTGTTTTGGTTTTTATTCACATCCAAGTTTTCCCTATATGAATTAACTTTGTTTAAAAATTCTATACATTGTACTTAAATTATATCAATTTATGATACAACATAGGATATTTAATTTGTATAGGCAGCATATACTGTTGTGATCTTGTAGACATGTTTTCTTGTGTACATTGTTTTGCAAATTTCAGTTGTGAGCACATATCAAATGGTATCAAAGGTATAGGTTTAAGACTATTTCCTTTGGGTAGTATCGTACTTTCCCATAGTTATAACTCTCAAAATTCTTGGATTGAAGTGATACTTGTTTCTTTGAAGGAAGATTTCAAGATATTTCGTAATATATAATATGAAATACTTTTGATCTAATTTTCATAGATATAATAGTCTAATTCAAAAAATTGAAAACCATGTCCCAAGTATAGGGAAACAAGCAAACTTCCATTCCGACAAGCATAACTTTAGCTATACAAGTCAAAATCCAATATTTTTTGTTATATTTTAAATTAACTAGTCTGCGTTTTCCAAAATTGGCACCGATATAAAGTGAAAGAAATATTAAGGGAGAGACAACCCAATAAAGCTATCCCGTGAAACTGTGATTAGGGATTTCAGAGTTTGGAAGTTTTGGATCTACCTTGGATTTCCATCCATAGTTCGCTTTCGAATACCATCTCTATTTTCTCTAGTGTTTCATCTTAATCCTCATTTGGAATTTCCAAATTGAATTTTCAATATTCTCAAGTGCTTTGAAACTGTAAATTTTTGTTATAATTCAGTGGAATTTTATTTATAGTTGCATAATTTATTTGAGCAGAATTCAAGACAGAATTTGACAAACATTTGTATGTTCATATTATTGTTGCCATTATGATACAGGTGTTGTCCTTGATGTGCAACAAGTTAACAGAAAAGGATTATAGATCAAACTCCAAAGGTTGAAGAAAGAGAGGTATACATTGGTTCATTTTATCTAAGTAGCGTGTATAAGTAAGCCCACAGAACAAAAAGAGCGTATAAGTACACATGCACCTTCACAAGAGGAAAAGCGTGTACAGGATGGAAAATCAAGGTTTTAGTCCAAGGTATTGGTCTGAGGTATTTGGTCCTAGGTATTGGTCCTGAGTGGCTTTGGTTCGAGATATTAAGAAAGGCCTAAAAACATATAAGGAGGAGAAGATCAAAGGGATAGGTGTGCAAGTAATGAATATCTTATGAAAAGTGAGATCAAAGGCAAATATGCATGTTATGGGTTTCTGGTGCCTTGCTTGATCTGAACTAAGGGTGAACCTTAGTGGTCAATGAGGGATGAGATCTAATGATGGATTAGGATCATAAGACCTGAAATGGATTATCATTATGTGGTCTAATCATGGATAGTTTAGATCTGAATACTAATGCATGATTTACATTGTAAATGTTCTAATTTGGGTATGACTAAAGTCTAGAATAGTTCTGATGTTTTATGTTAGCATTTGGAGATCTATACATTGGTTCGCTTTGGTAAAAGCGTGCATACACGTTGGTTCAGCACATTGAAGTAACGTATACATTATGAAATATGATGTTTGAAGTTGCAGTTGGTTCTAGTTGTTGATGCAAAGTTATGAGTTTTTCTTTGTGTTGTGGTGATTGTGTTCCAGTGACAATGTTCTGAATGTTCAGATTGATTAATTGTGATTTGCTTCAGTGATGATCGGTTTTTCAATGATTGATTGATTCAATTGTGGTTGATTCATATATTGATGATTGAGTTTCAGTGATTGGTTGATGTAGATGTATCTGATGGTTGTATTGCAGTGGTGATTGATTTTGAGCTTTAATGTTACTTATGGGTCCAGTATGAAAATTTAAAGAAACTAGGCCTTCAGATTGTGGTATTGTGATCCAGGAGTATCTAGACTAAAAATTTATGAAACATGGTCCCTGTAGGAAGAGAGAAGGTCGTAGCCTTCTGTAGGTCGGCGCCTACGTACTGGTAAACATATCAGCTAGTAAAAGAGCTAGGGGGTTGGAGCTCCCTTCCAATATCTACTGAAAAATGTTTGTAGGCCGACGCCTACATACTATTAAATGGATCAGCAAGTACAAGAGCTAGGGGTTTGAAGCTTCCTTCCAATAGCAGTTGGAAAACGAGTGAAGGTTGGAGCCTTCTATACGCTGGTGTCTACATGCTAGTAAACGAATAGGCTCATACAAGAGCTAGGGGTTGTAGCTCCCTTCCAGTAGAAGTAGGAGAATGCGAGAAGGTTGTAGGCTTCTACAGGTGGGTGCCTATGTACTGGTATGAGTCTGCATCAATACAAGATTGCAAACAATTTTTTTTTATATTAAAAGAAGACAGCAGCAGGTGGTTTTTATCTTGCATTGGTTTCCACCTTAAATCCTAGAGTTCATGTGTGTTTCTTATCTGTAATGGTTTATTATGTTATTAATGCACATGGTTACTGTTTATATGGTTAATAAAGTATTGATGCACTAATGAAAGATTAACATATGATGAATTAAATTAATCATAAACTTGTTGGATTACATTGGTTGCTTTAAAGACAGTTGTGTGTACACATGATTTACCTTCATTGAAGTAGCGTATATAAATTTGAGTATGAAAAGAAAAAGTTATTCATTTGATAATACTGATTCACCCCCCTCTCAGTATTATTTCCAACAATTCGTATCAGAGTTGGTACTTTGGCAGAAGCTTGATCGCTTGAAGGAGATACATAGAAATAATGGGAAAGAAGCTAAAGAATAAAGTGCCTCAGAAGAAGAAGACATCCAAAAGCAACAGTGACAGTAGGAGAGACAATTTTTCATTAGGTGGAAGTAAGTATTCAAATTCAAAATCACCTCAAATTGAATATGAACAAGAAAAAGAAGTATTAGGTACAAATTTTTGGTCTTCCAATGATACTTTTCTTTGTTAAAGCATTGTTGAAGATATTGAAAGTGATTGTGAAAGAAACATAGAGGTAGAAGTTAAAATACTCGCAGGTAAAATCAAAGATCAACAAGATCTATTTAACAAAAGGGAGTGTGCCTTTAGAGAAGAAGTTACCAAATTAAAAGCTCAGTTGGTGGAAGGAAACAAAGTAAGGAAGAAGTACAAGGAAAAGGAAGATCAATGCCAAAAGCGGCAGGATAAAGTGACATAATTAAGAAATGAAGTAAATGAACAGAGTACAACAATCAAGAGACTTAAAGATAGATTTAGTTACTATGAAAGTCTTGAAGTTAAGATCATCTCTCTAAAATAAAATAAGAAGAATGAAGAACTACCTGAAGTAGATGAAGAACAAGAAAATGAGATTCTCAAATTAAGGCAGCGAGTGGAAGAAGGAAGAAAGGCTGAAGAAATCATGAAGAAGAAATATCTTGAAAAGGAAGAACAATATCAGGTTGAGGTAAATATCTTAAAAGGTAATTAGAAGAAAATGATAAACTGTTACAATTCCAAGATAGTACTAAGATTTTGGATAATATTCTTAATAGTCAAAGGTCTCCTACCATCAAAATTGGTATTGGTTTTCATGAATCTTTGAAGGTGAATCTAGCTATCAAGATGAGGTAAGGAACTCTAATGCAAAATCTGAAATGCTCAACAATGAGGTGATAAGTCAACCCCATCAACAACCAAGGAAAGAAAGTATTCAAAGAAAAGCTTTTACTCCTAACTATGGAAGTGATAGTCGTTATTTCCTATGATGAATAATGTTGAAAGTTTTATATGTCATAATTTTGGACATGTTGCAGTGAGATACGGAAGTAGAATGGTTCAAGACCGTCACACAAAAAGATCATCAACTTCCAGGTACTTTAAGGGATATTTTTTTCTTGCAATATGTTTGGTCATAAAGCCATTGACTGCTATAGAAGGAATATGAAACATGTAAGATGTTATGAATGTAGCAAGTTAGGACATATAGCAAAGGAATGTAGGATAAAATTTCGGCCACCATACCAAAAGGAGAAACCATCATCACACTCAAAGATATCAAAGAAGAAGGAAGTATAGTCAAAAGATGTGGAATAGCACAATATATAGACATAACAGACTCAGGGGGAGCTAAATGTGTGAAACTTTAGTGTTTTAAATCTCATATGCAGTTATCATGAAGACAAGTCGTGTATATACACGAGTTTGAAGCTACACAGTTGCATATATGTTGGTTTGAGGAAAAAGAAGTTGGACAAACTCAAAAAGGGGGGTCTTATATGGTTCAGTCAATTATCAAATACTTTTTCTCTTCTGATTGATGATGATTATAATCTGTTGATAATATGTAGAAGTGCTCTTGGCCCCCATAAGTTGTTAATAAGTTGATGAAAAACTGGTTGATCATGATGCCTTGATGATTCTTACTAGCAAATGCAATGATCAGATCTGACGATGAACAATTGGCACAAGTTCAAGGGGAGCATATGTTTGTAATAATGCATTTTTGGCATTATATTAGAATACTTTGGTACATGAAGATAATTATATCGCTTGATGCACATAGTTATTTGATTCAGGTGACTCTTTTGATGATGGACATATATAGGTTGTTGATCTTGACGCTGCTCACAGATGTTGATGGTGCAAATCATATATGGTGTATGATAGTTGTTGATGACTATGATGGTCTTGTTTAGATTATTGGTCCTTGTTATAAATGTCATGTATATCATTTGATGTAAAGTTCATGAAAACACCTAATTTGTAACCCCACTATGCATGGGAAGGATGGTGTAATAATTGCTATTTCAGTCATGTATAAACATTTGGTATATCCCCACTTGGTTGGGTGGATGAGTCAAATCTGGTGTATCCCTACTTGGTTGCGTGATTGATGTATGTATGAGTCATTGGACTTAGGGATGTCATACTCACTTAGTTGAGTTATAAAGTCATGTTATTATTTTGAAAAATATTTTTGCAAACTCTGCATGTACTCACGGGGAGCATGGACAACATAATGAATATCAAAGAGGAAGAATATCTTGGTGCTCCCTTTTCCCTTGATGTCAAAGGGGGAGAGTATCTTGGTGTTATGGTTGCCATCAAGTGCAAAAGGGGATATTGTTGGCATTATGATACAGGTGTTGTCCTTGATGACAACTCACATATATGACAGTTCACAGTGCAACAAGTTAACAACAAAGGATTACAGATCAGACTCCAGAGATTGAAGAAAGACAGGTATATGCTGGTTCATTTTGAATAAGTAGCATGTACACGTAGGTCCAAATAAAAAAAGAGCGTATACATACACACACACTCTCACAAGAGGAAAAGTCCATACAGGATGGAAAATCAAGGTTTTGTTCCAAGGTATTGGTCCGAGGTATTTGGTCTGAGGTATTTGTTTTAAGGTATTGGTCTGAGTTATTTGGTCCAAGGTATTGGTCCTAAGTGGTTTTGGTCTAAGGTATTGAGAAAGGCCTAAAACTATATAAGGAGGAGGAGATCAAATGGATAAGTGTGCAAGTAATGAATATCCTATGAAGAGTGAGATCAAAAGAAAATATGCATGTTGTGGGTTTTTGGTGCCTCGCTTGATCTGAACTGAGCATGAATCTTATTGGTTGATGAGGGATGAGATCTAATGATGGATTAGGATTGTAAGACCTAAAATGAATTATCATTATGTGGTTTGGTCATGGATAGTCTATATCTGAATACTAACGCATGATTTACACTATAAATGTTTTGATCTAGGTATGAATAAAGTCTGGGATACTTCTGATGTTTTAAGTTAGTATTCGCAGATCTGTACATTGGTTCGAATTGGTAAAAGTGTGTATACATGCTGGTTCAACACATAAAAGTAGCGTATACATTATGAAATATGATGATGGAAGTTGAATTTGGTTCTGGTTGTTGATGTAGATTTCTAGGTTCAACTTTTTGTTCTGGTGACAGTGTTTTGAATGTTCAGAATGATTGATTGTGATTTGCTTTAGTGATGATGTTTGTTTTAGTGATTGGTTGATGCATATGTATTTGATGGTTGTATTACAGTGGTGATTGATTTTGAGCTTCAATGTTACTAATGGGTCCTGTATGAAAATATGATGAAATGAGGCCTTCAGATTGTGGTGTTGTGATCTAGGAGTATCCAGTCTGAAAATTTATGAAACGTGGTCCCTAGAGGAATCAAGAAGGTCGTAGCCTTCTATAGGTCGCCGCCTATGTACTAGTAAACATATCGACCAGTACAAGATCCAGGGGGTTGGATCTCCCTTCTAGTAGTAGTTGGAAAATGAGTGAAGGTTGGATCCTTTTGTAGGTCGGTGCCTACGTACTAGTAAATGGATCATCTATTACAAAAGCTAGGGGCTTGGAGCTCCATTCTAGTAGCAACAGGAAAATGAGTGAAGATTGGAGCCTTTTTTAGGTCGGCGCCTACATGCTAGTAAATGGATCAGATAGTACAATAGCTAGGGGGTTGTAGCTCCCTTCCAGTAGAAGCTGGAGAACTAGAGAAGGTTGTAGCCTTCTGTGGGTAGGTTCCTTCATACTGGTATGAGTCTGTACCATTACAAGATTGTAAATAGGTTTTCCTTATATTAAAAGAAGAGAACAGCAAGTGGTTTTTGTCTCGCATTGGGTTTCTACCTTAAATCCTAGTGTTCATGTGTGTTTCTTATGTGTGATGGTTTATTCTATTATTACTGCACATGGTTACTATTTACATGGTCAATAAAGTACTAATGAAAGATTAACACATGATGAATTAATTTAATCATAAGTTTGATGGATATACGTTAGTTGCTTTAAAGATAGTTGCGTGTACACACGAGCTATCTTCAATGAAGTAGCGTATATAAATTTGAGTATGAAAAGAAAAAGTTATTGATTTGATAATACTGATTCAGCCCCCATCTCAATATTATTTCCAACAATTGGTATCCGAGCAGGTCCTTTGGAAAAATCTTGATCGCTTTAAAGAGATCCGTAGAAACAATGGGAAAGAAGCTAAAGAAGAAAGCACATCACAAGAAGAAGACAACTCAAAGGAATAGTGACAATAGGAGAGACAATTATCTGTTAGGAGGAAGCAAGTATTCAAATTCATAATCACCTCAGATTGAAGATGAACAAGCAAAAGAAGTGTCAGGTACAAATTTTTTATATTCTAGTGATACATTTCTCTGTTCAAGCAATGTTGAAGATATTGAAAGTGATCATGAAAGAAATATAGAGGAAGAAGTTGAAAGAGTCATAGGTAAAATCAGAGATCAACAAGATATATTTAACAAAAGGGAGTGTGTCTTCAGAGAATAAGTTACCAAATTTAAAGCTCAGTTAGAGGAAGGAAACAAAGTAAGGATGCAGTACAATGAAAAGGAAGATCAATGTTAAAAGTTGCAGGATAAAGTGACATCATTAAGAAATGAAGTAAAAGAAAAGAGTACAACAATCAAGAGACTTAAATATAGATCCAGTTATTATGAAATTCTTGAATCTAAGATCCTCTCTCTAAGATCAAATAAGTAGAATGAAGAACTGCCTCAAGCAAATGATGAAGAAGAAAATGAGATTCTAAAATTAAGGCAACAAGTGGAAGAAAGAAGAAAAGCTGAAGAAATCATGAAGAAGCAATATCTTGAAAAGGAAGAACAATATCAGGTTGAGGTAAATATCTTAAAAGGTAAATTAGAAGAAAAATGATAAACTGTTATAATTCGGAGATAGTACTAATATTTTGGATGGTATTTTTAGTAGTCAAAGGTCTCCTACCATCAAAATTGGTCTTGGTTTCCATGAACATGTTGAAGGTGAATATAGCTCTCAAGATGAGGTAAGGAACTCTAATGCAAAATCTAAAATGCTCAACAAGGAGATGAGAAGTCAACCCCATCAACAACCAAGGAAATAAATTCTTTAAAGAAAATATTTTACTGCTAACTAGGGAAGTGATAGTTGTTTATTGCCTTCGATGAATAATGTTGAATGGTTTATATGTCATAATTTTGGACATTTTACAGTGAGATACCGAAGTAGAATGGTTCAAGTCCGTCACACAGAAAGATTATCAGCTTCTAGGTACTTTAAGGGATATTTTTTTCTTGCAATATTTTTTGTCACAAAGCCATTGGTTGCTATAGAAGGAATATGAAACATGTAAGATGTTATGAATGTAGCAAGTTAGGACATAGAGCAAAGGAATGTAGAAGCAAATTTCGGCCACTATACCAAAAGGAGAAACTATCATCAGACTCGAAGATATGGAAGAAGAAGGAACTACAGTCAAAACATGTGGCATAACACAATATACAGACATAACAGACTCTGGGGGGCTAAAAGTGTGAATCTTCAGTGTTCTAAATCTGATACACAGTTATCATGAAGAAAAATTGTGTATATACGCGAGTTCGAAGCTGCATAGTCGTGTATATGTTGGTTTGAGGAAAAAGCAGTGGGATAGACTCAGAAAAGGGAGTCTGATATGGTT
This sequence comes from Pinus taeda, assembly GCA_000404065.3. Taxonomy (NCBI): domain Eukaryota; kingdom Viridiplantae; phylum Streptophyta; class Pinopsida; order Pinales; family Pinaceae; genus Pinus; species Pinus taeda. Next base: position 153,533 of record APFE031368729.1, read on the forward strand.
CAGTCAATTATCAAATACCTGTTCTGTTCTGATTGATGATTATTACAGTCTACTGATAATATGTAGAAGTGCTCTTGGCCCTCATAAGTTGTTAATAAGTTGATGAATAATTGGTTGATGATGATGCCTGAATGATTCTTACTAACAAATGCAATGATAAGATCTAATAGTGAACAGTTGGCATAGGTTCAGGGGGAGCATATGTTTCTAATAATGCATTGTTGGCATTATATTAGAATACCTTGGTACATGACGATAACTATATTGCTTGATCCACAGAGTTGTTTGATTCAGGTTACTCTTTTGATGACGGACATATACAAGTTGTTGATCTTGATGTTGCTAACAGATTATGATGGTGCAGATCATATATGGTGTATGATAGTTTTTGATGACTATCATGGTATTGTTTAGATTGTTGGTCCTTGTTATAAATTTCATGTATATCATTGGATGTAAAGGTCATGAAAAGACCTTATTTTTAACCCCACTATGCATGGGAAGAATGACGGAATAATTGTTATTACATCCATGTATAAACATTTGGTATATCCCCACTTGGTTGGGTGGATGAGTCAAACATGGTGTATCCCCACTTGGTTGGGTGATTGATGTATGTACGAGTCATTGGTCGTGGGGATGTCATACTCACTTAGTTGAGTTATAGAGTTATGTTATTATTTTTAAAAATATCTTTGCAGACTCTTCATGTACTCAGGGGGAGCATGGACAACATAATGAATATCAAAGAGGGCGAATATCTTGGTCTGCCCTTTTCCCTTGACGTCAAAGGGGGAGAGTATCCTGGTTTTGTGGTTGGAATCAAGTCCAAAGGGGGATATTGTTGGAATTATGATACAGGTGTTGTCCTTGATGGCAACTCACATAGATGACAATTCACAATGCAATAGGTTAACAACAAAGGATTACAAATCAGACTCCAGAGATTGAAGAAAGAGAGTTATATGCTGGTTCATTTTGTCTAAGTAGCATGTACACACAGGTCCACAGAACAAAAAGAGAGTATATGTACACACACACTTTCACAAGAGAAAAAGTGCGTACAGGATGGAAAATCAAGGTTTTGGTCCAACGTATTGGTCTGAGGTATTTGGTCTGAGGTATTTGTCATAAGTGGTTTTGGTCTGATGTATTGAGAAAGGCCTAAAACTATATAAGGAGGAGAAGATCAAAGGGATAGGTGTGCAAGTAATGAATATTTTATGAAGAGTGAGATCAAAACCAAATATGCATGTTATGGGTTTTTGGTGCCTTGCATGATCTAAACTAAGGATCAACCTTAGTGGTTGATGAGGGATGAGATCTAATGATGGATCAGGATCATAAGACCTTAAATGAATTATCATTATGTGGTCTGATCATTGATAGTCTAGATCTGAATACTAACGCATGATTTACATTGTAAATGTTATGATCTGGGTAAGACTGAAGTCTAGAATAGTCCTGATGTTTTAAGTTAGTATTTGCAGATCTTTACGTTAGTTCGCTTTGATAAAATCATGTATACAAAATAATTCGACACATCAAAGTAGCATATACATTATGAAATATGATGTTGGAAGTCGCAATTGGTTCTGGTTGTTGATGCAGAGTTCTGGGTTCTGCTTTATGTTCTGGTGACAATGTTTTGAATGTTCATATTGATTGATTGTGATTTGCTTTAGTGATAATGGGCTTTTTAGTGATCGATTGATTTAGTTGTGGTTGATTCATAGATTGATGATTGAGTTTTAGTGATTGGTTGATGCAGATGTATTTGATGTTTGTATTGCAATGGTGATTGATTTTGACCTTCAATGTTATTGGTTGGTCTAATATGAAAAATTGGTGAAATGAGGCCTTAAGATTGTGGTGTTGTGATCTAGGAGTATCTAGTATGAAAATTTATGAAATGTGGTCCCTGGAGGAAGCGAGAAGGTCGTAGCCTTCTGTAGGGCGGAACCTACGTATTGGTAAACATATCGGCCAGTACAAGATCTAGGGGGTTGGATCTCCCTTCTAGTAGCAGCCAAAAAATGAGTGAAGGTTGGAGTCTTTTGTAGGTCGGCGCCTACGTACTAGTAAATGGATTGGCTATTAGAAGATCCAGGGGGTTGGAGCTCCCTTCTAGTAGTAGCTAGAAAATGAGTGAAGGTTGGAGCCTTCTATAGGTTGGTGCCTACATGCTAGTAAATGGATCATCTATTAGAAGAGCTAGGGGGTTTTAGCTCCCTTCCAGTAGAAGTTGGAGAATGAGAAAAGGTTGTAGCCTTCTACAAGTGGATGCCTGCCTACTGGTATGATTCTGCACCAGTACAAGATTGTAAATAGGTTTTCCTTATATTAAACGAAGACAACAACATGTGGTTTTTGTCTCGCATTGGGTTTCCACCTTAAATATTGGTGTTCATGTCTGTTTCTTATGTGTGATGGTTTATTCTGTTATTACTGCACATGGTTACTATTTATATGGTCAATAAAGTACTAATGAAAGATTAACACATGATGAATTAACTGAACCATATGTTTTTTGGATATATGTTGGTTTCTTTAAAGACAGTTGTGTGTACACGTAAGTTACCTTCATTGAAGTAGCGTATATATATTTGAGTATGAAAGGAAAAAGTTATTGATTTGATAATACTGATTCACCCCCCCCTCTTAGTATTATTTCTAGAAATTGGTATCAAAGAAGGTCCTTTGGCAGAAGCTTGATCGCTTGAAGAAGATTTGTAGAAGCAATGGGAAAGAAGCTAAAGAAGAAAGCGCCTCAGAAGAAGAAGACAGCTCAAAGGAAAAGTGACAGTAGGAGAGACAATCGGTTGTTAAGTGGAAGCAAGTATTCATATTCAAAATCACCTCAAATTGAATATGAACAATCAAAAGAAGCATCAAGTACAAATTTTTGGTCTTCTAGTGATACTTTTCTCTGTTCAAGAAACATTGAAGATATTGAAAGTGATCGTCAAAGAAGCATAGAGGCAAAAGTTAAAAGACTCGCAGGTAAAATCAGAGAAGAAATTAGCAAATTAAAATCTCAGTTGGAGAAAGGAAACAAAGTAAGGAAGTAATATAAGGAAAAGGAAGATCAAAGTCAAAAGTTGCAGGATAAAGTGACATCATTAAGAAATGAAGTAAATGGAAAGAGTAAAACAATCAAGAGACTTAAAGATAGATTTAGTTACTATGAAAGTCTTGAAGCTAAGATCCTCTCTCTAAAATCAAATAAGAAGAATGAAGAACTACCTCAAGCAGATGATGAACAAGAAAATGAGATTCTCAAATTAAGGCAACAAGTGGAAGAAGGAAAAAAGGTTGAAGAAATCAAGAAGAAGCAATATCTTGAAAAGCAAGAACAACATCAAGTTGAAGTAAATATATTAAAAGTTAAATTAGAAGAAAATGATAAATTGTTATGATTCCAATATAGTACTAAGATTTTGGATAATATTCTTAATAGTCAAAGGTCTCTTACCATCAAAATTCATCTTGGTTTTCATGAATCTATTGAAGGTGAATCTAGCTCTCAAGATGAGGCAAAGAAATTTAATGCAAAATCTGAAATGCTCAACAAGGAGGTGAGAAGTCAACCCCATCAACAACCAAGGAAAGAAAGTCTTCAAAGAAAATATTTTACTCCTAACTATGGAAGTGATAGTCGGTTATTTCCTCCGATGAATAATGTTGAATTTTTTATATGTCATAAGTTTTGACATTTGCAGGGAGATGCAAAAGTAGAAATGTTCAAGACCATGACATAGAAAGATCATCAGCTTCTAGGTACTTTATGGGATATTTTTTTCTTGCAATATGTTTGGTCATAAAGCCATTGACTGCTATAGAAAGAATATGAAACATATAAGATGTTATGCATGTAGAAAGTTAGGACATATAGAAAAGGAATGCAAGAGAAAATTCCAGCCACCATACCAAAAGGAGAAACCATCATCACACTCGCAGATATTGAAGAAGAAGGAAGTACAGTGAAAATATGTGGCATAACATAGTATAAAGACATAACGGACTCAGGGGGAGCTAAAAGAGTGAAAATTTAGTGTTCTAAATCTCATATGCGGTTATCATGAAGACAAGTTGCATATATACACGAGTTCGAAGCTACATAATTGCCTATATGTTGGTTTGAGGAAAAAGCAGTTGGACAGACTCAAAAAACGAGGTCTAATATGGTTCAGTCAATTATCAAATATATGTTTAGTTATGACTGATGATAATTACAGTCTGTTGATAATATGTGTCATGCGGAAAGAGTTATTTTTGCGGACAAACCTAACCTCCCTAGGAGTCTAAGACTCTCTAGTGACAAACAGAACAAACAAGAGCAATCCTTCTCTAAATATTCATTATTCTATGGGAAACCAAGTGTTTTTCGATCTTACCTTAGGTCCAACGCTTGTTGTAGCAGTCTAGCCTTGCTGATCCAGATGAGCTCCTCCTTCACTTTAAGACCTGCATACACTAACAAAGCAAACGATTACATAACACCTGAATATTTCATAAAACAAAGCATATTCATCACATAGACCAAGGAGTACATGAAATAATTCATTAACAACCAATCATTGAGAAGAATGGACTTATTTGTATTAAGGAAACAAAAAAGGAACCATTACAACCTGAGCCTTGGTGTTGTGCAAGCTCCTCCCAGGGTCCAACAAGAGATTTCCTCTACTTTGACAAGCTCACCCACTTCCAATATGGCAACAAGCAAGGATGGTAATCTCTCCTCACAAGTTAACAATGGAAGTCCTAATTCCAGCAGCATCTACCCTTTGGAATGTTTAGCTTTCAACCTCCCCTCCTCTGCCCAAGGCCTGTATTTATAGTGTTCTAGAGGAAGTTATTCAGTTCCAACATCAATGGGATACTCCCTCTTTTGGATGGGGTAGCTCCTCTCTTGATGGGATAAGTTCCTCTATCATAGGGATGCATGAACCATCTGGAGGCGCTCAATACACGTCAAACACTCTTCTAGAAGGCTCTAGAAGTGACCACAAGTAACTTTTTAAAGATGAAACTCGCGCCTTTTGACCTTTACAGGGGTACGCACCCATCCTTTGACTTACAGAGCGTACAAGTACGCAGGTACAATGAGTTTGGGATGCGTACACGCAGGCAAGGTAGAGAGAACCTGCGTACCCAGAGATAAACATGTTTTTAAGTGACTTTCTCTCTTTTTGAAGTTTGACATGAAGAGCAGAGGTATGAGGCTTGACAAGGAGGATAATATGACTATTGATGGAGCCATATTAACTGCAGATAGTCATGGTGACAAATTTCAGTGTAACAGATTGCCCCCTAAAGTACGAAGCCTGTAATAGATAAGGGTGTTAAATCATATAAGAAGGGTGAAGTACTTTATCATTTCGAGGATCATCTTGTGGAGAGCCCGGTCAGAACCTGCAATTTTCAACACAAAATACATGTAAAAGATCATATCATACTGAGGTAGGCATTCCATACTCAGATCAAAACTTTAACTATTGGACTAACTACTCTAATACAGGAATGATTTCATAATACATCACAATCATAGACTCATGTAGACACAGTATGGACGCAACCATCTGTTTATGATTGGTCTACAACATAATGAATACAAAACTCCTCGCGGCCTTGATGGTGGAAACTAGATCCAGGGTCTTCATCTCTATTTCCCGAAATTGGTACGATTCTAGCCATGTGAATAAATGAGTCGATGTCGAACATGGTAGAAACCACTTGATTACCAGTCAATGATGTAAACTTTTAACAAGCGTGAGAGAGACCACCAGTGATGTCAATGGTTCTCAAAGTACCCAGTACAATCCATGAGATGTGAATGAATGAGTCGATGTCGAACATTTCACGGAGTCCTTCGATCGAAAGTCAATGATGTAAATTGTCGTCAAAGGCGAGAATCCTACCATTGATGGATGCAGACTTCAAGGTATTGACGATTTCTAAGTCAACTCTCTAGATAATGTGCTGATGTCGATAGAAAGTGACCCGTTGCAGGCAAGCCCACAACACGAAATCATAGTCCAAGTTGAAGAAATGTTACTGTAAGGACTGACTCAGGGATGATAAAAATGGATGATAGGTATTTTGTAGTTGAATGTTTTGTTTGCAGACCTCTTGAACACATAACGACACAACAGATGGCTTGGTGACGAATGAATCAAAGTTAATACCTGCAACTCGGCTGAAGAATTTCAATGTGGTTTGATCAACTGTGAGGCAAAGGATTTCCCAACCCAGGTGAATAAAAAGTGACGTGTTCAAGAGTGTTAGTAAGGTTTTTTCTGAGACAAAAGGATAACAAATAGGCTCGTTCTTCTCTCTTTTCCCCCACCATTTCTGGCAAGTACCTCTTTATTTTTTACAAGCTTGAGGAGGATAACATATGCTTGATTATAAGCTCATCCTTCGGATGAGTCCATCTTAGTTTTGATTCGAACCCTAAGAAGGAGTGGTCCGTTCCTGTTTGTAATAGAAAAGGTCCTTTACAGTGAAATTTTAACGAGTCCAGTATAGGAGAAACTCGACGTTTTTCAATTTTTAGAGAGTCTGAAAAACTTAAGGAGACTCCAGATTGGACTTTTCCGTAAATTTGTGTCTCCTAAGCCCGAAAAAGTATAAAATAATACCTAGGAGAACCGCTTGATCTTGCGACCAAGGAGTACTTTCATGATTAGTGTCTTTGACCTAAAAGTAAAAAGCGATCAAGGACACGTCGTTTTATTTCTAGTATCGAATTTGAAACGACAAAAACCCGACAACCTTT